>ML677343.1:31355728-31585503 GCA_007922305.1 Dermatemys mawii | reverse complement strand
GGCGCTTACCATGGCTCCCAGGAAGCATCCTCCAGGTCCCTGCAGCCCCTAGGCATATGGGTGACCAGGGAGGCTCTGAGTGCTGCCCTTGTGCCTACAGGAGCCACCATCACACCTAGCATTAGTCGCAGTTCCTGGCCAATGGGAGCTGCAGAGCCGGCACTCAGGGTGGGGGCAGTGCACGAAGCCTCCTTGATTGCCCATACCTCTACTGATTGCAGGGACCTGGTGGCCACTTCCAGGAGCTGTGCAGAGCCAGGGCAGGCAGGGAGCCTGCCTTAGCCCTGGGCCCTTGCTGAGCCATCAACTGGACTTTTAATGGCCCAGTCGGCACTGCCGACCAGAGCCACCAGGATCCCTTTTCAACTGGGCTTTCTGGTCGAAAACCAGATGCCACTGGCAACCCTACCCCTGAGACCCTGCCTGCTGCTTGTGGGGGAGGGAGGGGCAGAAAGGAGCACCCAACGGCAACAACAAAACTCAGCATCTGTGCTGTCATTTACAATGTGTTTGTAAAGACCCTAGTATAATGCCCCCCCCCATCAATTCTGAGGCCTCTTGGTGCTACCACAATACACATAATAAATAACAGTGCCTAAAGAGGGAGAGAAAAAGCTACCTTCTCGACGCATTCCTTTAGGGCTAGGTATTGCAGGGCATAACGATAGATAATCATACATGCTATTCCAGGCCTTTTGTAATAGCTGGCCACAACACAAGCAATCAAAGGCAGTCACACTCTGATTTTCCTGGCTTTGGGGTCAGTTAAGTAAGTACTACAATGCTATTTTAATTTAATGGTGAGCATTTAACTTAAAACTATTGGCACGCTCCCTAAAGAACACAGCTATGAGAGAGGATTCACTAATATCTGCCAAAGATGCAGAACAGTGGACAGAGATAAAGGATAGGATCATACACAATATGGTACATATTCATACAATAAAGAGCATTATTTCATAGCTCCTGGGACTGTCATGCAAACTAATTAAAATGGTATTTCAGCATATTGAATTAATGACTCCACTGAGGGCAAGAAAGATCTTTATCAACAAGCTTTTTGAAACCTCATTTGCTTTAAAAAATGTACCGGGCTGGTAATAATCTAAACAGAGTAGCAGAGTCAAGTATAAGCATATGATTTGTCAACGTTTTTATGAGGATGGGAGACAGGCTTTTGTAGGGCTGCCGATGCCGTCTGCTTGCCATAAAGCATGTTGGAATGGGCCGGTTACATCACTTTCTCCACTTAAAGCTCAGATAACAGATTCTTCGTGGGAAATCTGATGTGTCCTGCAGTGTGGGGGAAGGAATCCCAACGTCAAGAAAGGTCAGAGTAATTCCAAAAAGTTTATGGCATTTTGCAATACCCACCAAGAAATGGAGGTAGAGTAAGCATTATAAGCTCCAGTCTAACTACTACACAGAAGATTTCAATGCGTCTTTCCATGGATGGCCCCATTCAGTAAAGCATCCCTCTTTAAGATATCACTTTAGCATGTGAGTAAGTCCCATTGAGATCAACTGGACTTATGGAAGTACTTAAAGTTAAGCATGTGCTTAAGTGCTGTCCTGAACTGAGATGGGTTTAAGTTTGCAGCGGGACGATCACCCCGCTTCGGTTTGGAAGGGTGTAGCGAGGCGGTCTGGTGCCCAACCGCCCCGCAGAGGGACGAGCCTCCCCAGAGGCAAGAGGGGGCGGAGCTGGAGAAACCTGCGCCCCTCCCCCAGAGGTCAGCTGGCCGACCCGGAAGTATAAAAGCTCGGCCCTGGAGCTCACTTCGGAGGGAGCCAGCGGAGGGGCCAGAGGCTACAGCCAGAGCTCCTGAACGGGAAGCCCCGGTGACCCAGCCTGAGCCCGGGAACTGGCCGAGCCTGCCCTGCACCCGCTACCCGGAGGAAGAGGGACCGAGCCTGCCCAGTCCATGCTACCCCAAGGAGCCTCCCAGTCTGCCCTGCGCCCGCTACCCGGAGGAAGAGGGACCGAGCCTCCCCAGTCCATGCTACCCCGAGGAGCTGCCGCCTCTGCCTCCAGACAGCGACTCGGAGGAGCCCATGGAGGTCACCGCGCCTCCCCAGGTACCCTTTGAGGGGGAGTTAGGAAGTGGCCCGGGGAATGAGTCTGAACCTATGTCAGTGTGTTGCGGTCCGGATCCCCACTGACTGCAGCAGGCCTGTTACCGCTGGTAGGGCCCCGGGCCGGGACGCAGTGGAGCGGGTGGGCCTGCGTCCCCCCTGCCACCCTTAACCGTGGGTGGCAGTCTCCCCCTCAGCCAGACGCCAGTGCTAGCTGTCTGGTGTGGCTCAGCCCTGCTTGAGGGTCTGAGCCCCTGACTGTTCTGTGTTTGTGGCCCCGCCCTGCCTCAGAGCCTGGGCCTTGCCAAACTGTTGCTGCTCAGCCCTGCTTGAGGGTCTGAGCCCCTGACCCTACCCTGTGGATGGGTTGCCCGCCCGGCTTTTGGGCAGAGGCGGGCTGAACGGACGCTGCTCAGGCCTGGCTGAGCACTTGAGCCCCGGGCCCGGGTATTCCCCAACCCGGCTGAGGGGTGTGTAGCGAGGCGGTGTGGTGCCCAACCGCCCCGCAGAGGGACGAGCCCAGTGGCGGCCCCCTACAAAGGGGTTAAAAACAGCTCTGGGAAAGGGCTGCCCCAGGGAGCCAATCAGGAGCGGGCTTGAGGCAGCCAATCAGGGCCGGGCTGGGCCAGTATAAGAAGGGCTAAGGGAGGAGCTGGGTTAGTCTCATTTCAGCCTTGGCGTAGGAAGGGTCTAGCTGCCCGGGAGCACAGGGTACCCCTGAAGCAGAGCAGTGCTCGGGAAGGGCAAGAGGAGCTGGGGAGCTCCAATTCCCCAGGCTGAGGCCTTGATAAAGGCCCATGTGGGCATTGGGGCAGCAGAGATGCAGCCTGGGGCTAGGCAGCGGCAGCTGGTCCAACCCTCTCGCCAATGACAAGTGGCCACTACAGCCTGATGTTTGTCCAGCGAGCGGGGGCTAGATGATGACAGGATTCCCTTGGAAAGGGAGACCCAGCATGTGAAGGCACTGCAGTGGGGAAGCACCCCAAGGTAATGGGCACCGGGGGCCTGAGCCAGGAGAGACACTGGCCAGCAGGGGGCGCTCTGGGTGCTGGAATCGAGCTAATTCATGAATGATCAGCTGGGGGCGGAGTGGCAGTGATTGCTCAAGGACTGCGTTCCTGAACTGGATCTCAAGTGAAGTACTGCACTGAACAGGAAACAGGGAACTAGAACAGAGTTCTGTATAAATATGATGAGCATCTAACAGACAGACCCAGCTCATTCTCTCTCTGCTGCTCCTGCTGCATGATCGCTTAAACCAGAGCAGCTGGGGTCTGCCTTGAGATGCTACGTGCCCTGTCCACCATCCTGATCTCATGTCAACAACTGTGCAAATTTACACATCAACATGGGGTGTAAAGAAATCAATGGGAGAAAGAAAGACAGATATAAAGTGGAATCTCTAGATCTTCCACTTGCGTAACTCAGCAGAGCTTCACTGAGAGGAGCTGAGGATCAGGCTCATCATTGATGTCAGAGATCCTCAAACTTGGGGAATGTATTCTTAGGGCGGAGTAGGAGAATGAGAAGCTTTAGGAAAAACCTCTCACTGTGCACGTTTTACCCACAGCAATGAATAACTAGCAAAGCTGTCAGATGAATCAGGTCCGCTGATGGCGCTGTGCATTTGGCTCTAGCAAGCGATGTTCATTTTGGTGGATTTCTGTTAAGCCTTACACAACGTCGTTGCCATCTGTACGTTAATCCGGTTGCGACGATGCAGCGCGCACATTTCATCGTAAACATCAGCCACCATCACAGTTTTGCTTTTACTCTTATTACAACGGATCGTTGGCTCATTCGTGCAACAGAAAAGAAAAGCCAAGTGAAAAACAAAGCTGAAATTGATTCAAGTGAAGTACCACCACAGCCTATATCAGTATATGTACTTATGGGGGAGGCATAAACTGCAACAGACACAAAGAAGCGGGGTGCGATCAAATACATTTGAGAACCACTGCACTGAACATACAGCACACAAATCAAACACCTTCATGCAAGAGCCATAAAATCTCTCCCTTGGTCTTGCCGCATTAGGTGTCAATTTCACACCAAGAATTGATATAAAACAGACACATTCTGGAGTGGGAGGAATATATGCCAAACAGATTGATGGAAAAAGCTTTGATTTACAGCATCCAGTAAAGACAATGAACCACCGCTCGCCTATTTGATGTTTTTTGAGATTGGAACCGCTCAAATGGTGTTTATAAGCCAAAATTTTTATCACCATATTGAAGCAACACAATGCCAAAAAAGGCCCTTGTGCATCTGACTCCAAAGAAGAAAGGGTACACCAAGGAGTGGCTGGTTTCAGACATCCTCTTATAGAGAATCTATCACTGCTGCTGCATTGTCAATACACAGCAAACTACAGTTCTCCACCGATCCAGGTAACTGCAATTAATGTTAATCCTACTAACCCCTTCAGCTGAGAGAGTTAAATACCACAGGAAAAAGAGCATGATTATGTCATTCATTTGGATTATAGCAGAACCTAGCGTCCCCAGCAGAGGTTGGGGACACCTTTGCATTAGATGCTGTACACATAGTGTAAGCAACAGTCCCTGCCCACAACGTGCTTACAATCTTGATAGAACAAAGGGTGGAAGGGAAACTGAGGCACGGAGAGATGATGTGACGTGATGTGCCTACGGTCGTACAGCAGATCAGTGGTAGAGATCTCTATCTCCTGCTTCCTAGTTCAATATCTGATTTCATTAGGCCACCCACCCTGCGTCTCATGCAGAGAGCAGTACAAACAACCCTAAACACCAGAGAGAGAAAGAGAGAAGCAGGGTACTGGAAAGGAGAGAATGGGGGCTATGGGAGCGGCATTTTGGGCAAGCAGAGGCAGATGTTTCTGCTTTAACTACTTCTTGGGAAGCCATTTCCATGCTCCAGGGCACAGTGCCTTTCAGCGAGCTACACTTCTAAATCAAACGATTAGCAATTGACACGGCCCTGCTGAATGACTAAACTCACCTTCCCACAGACAGTGAATAGGACTGTCCCAATGTCTTAGAAATACCTTCATGGGGAGCAAATATTTGATAACTGGTTTTTCAGTTGAGCAGAGAAAGGGATAACAAGATTTAACAGCTGGAAGTTGAAGCTAGACAAATTCAGACAGGAAAGAAAGGATACATTTTTAACAGTGAAGGTAATTAACCATTAGAACAAGTTACCAAGGATCGCGGTGGATTCTCCATCACTGACAATTTTTAAATCAAGATTGAATGTTGTTCTAAAAGCTCTGCTCTGGGAATTATTGTAGGACAGCTCTCTGGCCTGTGTTGTACAGGCGGTCAGACCAGATGATCACAATGGTCCCTTCTGGCCTCGGAATCTATGAATCTTACTTGATATCATTTCAAGCCATTTTCATTAGTTTATTTGAGTCTGGCGGGTTTTACAAGTGAATGAGGCAGCTGTGACTAATGATGTAACACTTTTATTACGACTAGGACTAAGAAAGCAATTAAATTAAGTATAATAGCTCCACTTTGCCTTTCTCCGGATCTTTCCATCCAAAGACCTCAGAGCTTTAAAATGATGGATAAGTAGGTATTATTCCCCTTTTCTTGACTGCAAGACTGAGCCAGAGAAAGATTGAAGAGAAGACATTTTTTAAGGAGCAAATTGGCTCCCTTGAAAAACTGAGCCTAAGTCACTTGTGCAAGATTATGCAGAGTTTATGGGAGAGCACACAGGGAATAAAACCTAGGAGTCCAGACCCCTCATCCTGTCCTTCAGCCACCATCTCCTGTGTTAACAGGCAATGAAGAATATTAAATAACTCTAATCATTCATCCCTGGGACACCAGCTAACCCTAAAGTGTTACGGACCAGCCAGCTCCTAGAGATTAAAGGGGGCACTGTGGATAAAGGAGAGAGGGTAGCACAGATGTCTGTTTCCTAGAGAGAACCCTGAGGAGCAGGCCCAGCACGCCCCCGCCAGCAGATGGTGTGAGAAAAGGAAGGGATGCAGGAGCCGGAGAATGAGTTGTCAGACTCAGTCACCATGAGCAGAGGCAGCTGAAGTGGGGACAGGGCAGGGGGCAGATGGGAGGTGTGTAAAAAGAGACAAGAGCAGAGGGATGGGAAGGAGCTAAGTCAGGCAGGGCTTTGGTGAAGGCAACACAAGCAATAGAGAGTCAGTGAAGGATTTCTGGAGCTTCTGAGTGCAGATGGAGCATCATTCGAGCTACATCATCAGATACCATTGGATGAGCCAGAAAGGGCCAAGTTCAGTTCCAGAGAGGCCAGACAGGAGCTGAAAAGCAAGATGACTGAGGCCCAGACAAGATCCCATTGTGGTAATGGGATCAAAGAAGAAAGGATGGGCCATGGAGTTAAAAACAGCCATGTTCATGTGGGAGAAAGGAGGAAAGAGAAACAGAGGAGTCACAATGACATCTATGGCCTCCTGTGTCTGTGGGGTTGGGAAGAAGGCAGGACGGCCGACAACTAAAGTGAAAAGAAGGGTGGGAGAGTGTTCTGGAGGAAAGAGAAGTTTTTACACGCTGAATGCGAGCTGGTGTTGAGAGCAGGGAGACAACTAAGACAGATGGACAGGCGCATCTGAGCAGGAGTGGGGGAGGTGGGGTTGAGAGTCACTGGAGAAACATAGGAGCCACATGTTTTCATCATCAGGGTTACACACAAGAAAATAATGCACAGATCAATTCTCAATTCGCTTCGCAGGCCGCTAGAGTGGAGTGGCCTGTTCTGAGCAACCGCTGCCCGACTGGAGTCCCAGGTTTGGCGGTATTTTGGATGCTGCCCACATATACGGCTGGAGCGCCGAGGAGGAAAACGCTCAGGCGATCACAGGTTCTCTCCTGCAAGTCCACACTGCTTGGTGAGCTCAAACAGCTGCTCCTTGCAGGTGTCACGAAGGTAAAGCGGAGAGCCGTCAATCACCCCTCAGCTCCTCGGGAGCCAAAGGCAGCAACAGTATGAAAGCCTCTCTCAGCTTTCTGCAGCTGATTCAGAGTGACTGGGAAGATAAAGAATGCTGAATGTGTTGCAGCAGAGCGTCCATAAATTGAGTGAGGCACCTGGACTTCGTGAAGCTAGTTGGCTGCTTCGGAAACCTTCTCTAAGGCTGTTTCATCTTAAGAGAACACCTGTCGCTGCTTGGAAAGACTCAGGTTAAGCAAGGGTCCCTTCTAAAAGGTGTTGGCGTATCTGTGAGCCTCCAGCTTATCTCTGACAGGCATGCAATGAGCTGCCTATCTCTGTTGCACTGCCTTTATACAGCACACCCTCAAACTCAAGTTTGATGCCAAGAAAATCAACGCAAACCATAATAACTCACTTGTCTGTTGTACCTGTCACATAAGGGTCTCAGGGTACTTTACAAACCATGATTGAGTCTCGCTGCACTTCTTCGCCTTGCCTTCCCCAACACCCCATGTGTATCAGCTAATAAAATCAGAGGAATAAAAAACTACCCACGCTCAGATAAGCTCTTCCCCTGCGGGAGGAATGGAGCAGAACCGCACTTGGCAGGTGGGAGCTATTTTCTTTATCTTCCACTCTGGATGGCGCTCAGATCCCAAGTCAGTGGATGCAATATAAGAACCTCGACAGCATAGTTTAAAAGATGCATACACCGAGGAACAAGGAGTAATTAGGTGACTTACCCAGGGTCACACGGTGAGTTTGCGGTAAAGGAAGGAATAGATCCTAGAGTCCTGGAGCTCTCTGCTTTAGCCACTAGGCAGCACTTTCTCCCACAAGTGCTTTTTAAACACAGTGGGTCAAAAAGGCACCCAGTGGAGAATACCTGCACTGCAGTTGGGGGTGGGGGTGATTGCGGCACATGCAATGTAACCAGCATGGGGGACAACAGCAGTGACGCTGTGGTGGAAGGGGCTTCAGAGAAGACTGACCAACCTAGGACCCTGGGTTCTCACTCAGGTAGATAGCCCAGGCTGAAGTCTGTCTTGCCAGGGTTTCACTGCTACTGGTACGTGAGCTAGCTCAGGTGTGTCTACATGTGCTGCAGTCATACCTCTGATTGCAGTGTAGACGCACCCTAAGTGATTTAGGAGCCTAAGTTACCCAGCAGGCCTACAGGCTTGTCTGCACTTCAGCATTGCAGCAGCACAGATGCACCGGTGCAACTGCACCCCTACGGGACTTAGTGAAGATACTAGCTACGCGGATTGCTTTTCCTGGCACCATAGCTAATCCACCTCCCCGTGAGGCAGTAGCTATGGCGATGGGAGAAGCCCTCCCATTGAAATAGCCCTGTCTACACAGCAAGCTTGGTTGATATAATTGCGTTGCTCAGGGCTATGGTTCATATGTTTGTCGTGTAGACCAGGGCTAATTCTGACAGGGGCACGATCTGAGAAAGAGACAGGAAGACATGAAAGGGCCAAGGACTCACAATCTAATCCTGGCTCTTTGGTAGGGATACTGATCTTCATGTAATTCACAGGGGAGCTGATCTGTAATGCTGGTTGGAAAACAGAGAGGGAAAACCCCTCCATTTTTCACCATATTTCAGGCTGACAGTAAAGCTCCCGACTGGCTCAGGTGATTAGTGATATTCACGTGCTTTGAAGATGAAAAGTGCTGCACGAGTGCAAAAGGCCAGATATCCAAAACAGCCCAGCCTCTAGCTTCACCCACTGCTCTCAGTGGAACTGGAGGAGAGGGATTCTCTGCTGTGAGCTCTTTGGAAAATCTGACCTTTCTTTAGGTGCCCGAGTTCTTTCAAAAACCAGATTGTGGGCGCTGAGCTTGCTGAATCTTCTGACCTAAGTTTCCTTATTCCTGTAAAGCCAAACGTTTGCTTTCATACACAATGCAGGCCGCCCTCGCTCTTCCGTCACTATAATCCATAGATACTTTAATTCCTCTACTTAGGGAAAATATCTTCTTCAGGTGACAGCCCCTGATAAAGTTTAAAGCTCTAGGATTCCCCACTGACGTGCATGAGCGATGGATGCAAAGTAAGTCTTAGGCCACATCTACACTACGCGCCGGATCGGCAGGTAGTGATCGATCAGTCGGGGATCGATTTATCGCATCTAGTTGTAGACGCAATAAATCAATCCCCGAGTGCTCTCCCCGTCGACTCCAGAACTCCACTGCTGCAAGAGGAGGAAGCGGAGTCGACGGGGGAGCAGCACCGGTTGACTCGCTGTTGTGAGGACGCCGAGGTAAGTCGACCAAAGATACGTCATCTTCAGGTAGGCTATTCATGTAGCTGAAGTCGCATATCTTAGGTCAACCCCCCACCTACAATGTAGACCTAGCCACAGACTTGTGTCCCATGGCAGTTTTGTGGTTGAGTCTATAAATAAGTTACAACTGGGGAGGGTGGGGGAAAAAAACCCCAAACCCTCAAATGGATTGACCTCCCTGGGAACTTTAATGGGAGAAAAAACTCAGTCTATTAGGAATAGCTACTATCTAACCTGTCATCAGTGTAGCAGCAAAATACAGGGAATAGCTGACAGATTTCACCTGACTACTTAGCAGAATGCTGTCAGTTTTCTAAATCCCTTACATTTCTATGCATGATCTACTTTTAGATGGTGGATCAAGCCAGAAAAAGGTGTATGCTCATTATTACCAGCTGTTCCTGGTGGGAAGATAATAGATATGATTCAACCAGTATCAGCAGTGACGGGCCTTCATAGAGAAATAGAAAAACTTTTGAGCATAGCCTGAAGACCAATTTATTTCTTCAAAATTATTCACCAAATAGTTTCAGAGAAAAATTCTTTGTCTGCAGTTTGTTTGTGAAGGGGTCATTAGGAAAGGGAAAGAAAATATCATATTGCCTCTATATAAATTCATGGAACATTCTCATCTTGAATATTACATT
Source organism: Dermatemys mawii (assembly GCA_007922305.1). NCBI lineage: Eukaryota > Metazoa > Chordata > Testudines > Dermatemydidae > Dermatemys > Dermatemys mawii. The sequence goes on along the minus strand of ML677343.1, from coordinate 31,575,575 downwards.
CTGATCTGGTTGCCCTAGCTCAAAAAAGATGTATTGGAATTGGAAAAGGTACAAAAAGGGGCAACAAAAATGATTTAGGGGTATGGAACAGCTGCCATATGAGAAGAGATTAATAAGACTGGGACTTTTCAGTTTGGAAAAGAGACAGCGAAGGGGGGATATGATAGAGGTCTATAAAATCATGACCAGTGTGGAGAAAGTAAATAAGGAAGAGTTATTTTCTCCCTCTCATAACACAAGAACTAAGGGTCACCAAATGAAATGAATAGGCAGCAGGTTTAAAACAAACAAAAGGAAGTATTTCTTCACACAACACACAGTCAATCTGTGGAACTCTTTGCCAGATGATGTTGTGAAGGCCAAGACTGTAACAGGGTTCAGAAAAGAACTAGATGAGTTCCTGGAGGATGGGTCCATCAATGGCTATTATCCATAATGGGCAGGGATGGTGTCCCTAGCCTCTGTTTGCCAGAAGCTGGGAATAGGCGACAAGGAATGGCTCACTGGATGATTCCCTGTTCTGTTCATTCCCCCTGGAGCACCTGGCATTGGCGGCTGTCGGAAGACAGGATACTGGGCTAGGTGGCCCTTTGGTCTGACCCAGTCGGTGGTCGTTCTTCTGTCCTTACGTTAAATCTTATCTGTCTAAAGTGTAAACCATATTGGGTAGTTCTGACTGGACACATCAGTCACATAATATGTATCTGCTCCAGGGTTGGAGGATGTACAGCACTCCTAATGAATCTTAATGGATTATGAGGCCTTCAAAGGTTCAGTTACCTTTCAAAGGAGCAACCAGAAAGGCCATAATTTGGGATTTTTAAAAAGTGATTTCTTTAATACCATTTAGAATGCACCAGCAGGAACTACTGGGGACAGTGGGATCACAACCCATTAGAGTACTCAGCAAATCACACCCCTTTCCCCATGCCGTATAGACAAGCATTAAAAGAGCATGCTCTGTAAAGCTGGGTTCACAGCTTTCTCACACTAGCTGGTTTACTTTACATACAGGCTTCATTTTGCATTTACAAACTGCTCTCAGATGGATTCGCTGATACTGTCTGTCATTCAAAATGTGTTACTGAATTCTTATGGAGGCTTTTTTAGCAATTGCATTCCAGCAGTTTGCGGTTCTGTCTGCAATTTAAAGCTACGTTGTGCAACAGAGGACTGGGCAGAACGATATCAGTATTGGAAACATCAAAAGCTTTGTAACTCCTTGCTTGCTTGGGTGGAGAGTTTGGAACTCAACAGTGTTTGTCCTATTGGTCTGGTATTATGTAGGATTTTCAAAAGCAGTTCTTGGGAAAGAACATCCAACTGTGCAGGGTGAATACCCCGTGAGATTAAATTCTCACAGACATCAATATTCTTTATACTGTTCTCCATCCAGAAGCAGAGAACAACATGGAATGTGGTTACCGGGACCAGGAAGGGAGATAAGACCCAAGTAGACTGGATGTGGCTCATTTCATGGTTATTTTAATTTCTTAAATCTCCTTCTCTTCTCAGAATTTCAGCATCTGGATTCCAACAGTCGGAATACAGTTCCAGATTCATTGTTTAATTTTCACACCCCTCTGTGTTTCTGGGCACAGAAAGGCTATTACTAGGCGGTTCCCAGCTTGATCAGAACCACAACATCCTGGAAATCTAATGCAAAACCTGTTCTGTACGAGACTTCTGGCTTTGCAGACTCCAGGACTTTAATCTCTCTGTGCCTCAGTTTCCCTTCCACCCTTTGTTCTGTCTATCAAGATTGTAAGCAAGAGACCTTGGTATTGACACCTCTTGGAACCTCTTGGTCCCAGTACCTCTTGGCATTGACACTTCCTTATCAATTATTGCAAGTGGACAATATCCACCCCCCATGAATCTGAAGAAGTGGTTTTTTTACCGACGAAAGCTGATGCCCAAGTAAATCTGTTAGTCTTTAAGGTGCCACCAGACCTACGCAATACTCTGTGTCAAATGGGGCTCTTCTATTGTTTGGGGCTCTTCTATTGTTAAAGCAAATTGTGAGGAAAGGAGATTTAAAGTGACTAGCTAGGGTTTTATTTTTACCTTCTCACAGGCTAGTTAAATGGCCCAAAGCTTTACAAACACTAAAGTATTTAGCCTCCCAATGGGAATTACTTGCTCACATTCAAAAGCAGGGTAACTGCATTTTGCACCAGGTGTCATATCTAGCTACTCCTCAAACAGATAGCATCATGGCAGATACTACTTTCCCTGTGACAAGTGCAAAGCAAAATTGCCAGCATTCCAGTTGCTCAGGCGCCAAAAGGGTCAGTGGCCTACATAAAATCAAACTGCAAGAGACTAGGGATTAGAACAGAGAACTCCGCAAGCAGCAGAAGGGGTCGCAGCCAGGCAACGCCAGCCAAGATATTTTGCAAGCTCCTGCAAAACTATTAAATTCTCAGGACCTAATAAGTCACCAAAACATTCCAGTTGCCATGACAACCTGTTGTGTTTGGTTGTCTTCTTTTCAATGAATCCCAGTCCACACCTGATTCCGAGGGAGCCGAATCTTCTCTTCCTTTCTCTTCCAACAGCTCGTGATAGACACCAGGAAACAGCGAGAATAAAAGAGCCGTGTGCACGCCAGCAAAAGGAACTGGAGTCCACTTGGAAAACACAGCCAATAACCTTGAAAAGTTTGGATAATCTGAATCCAGTTCCTTGATTTTTATGATTACCCCATAGATGGCTTATAGTTAACCCTAACTCTTCCGCACACAGGGTATCCAAGGGTCTCAGTAGTTTTTGATAGGATCTATAGTGTAAGGTTCCAGGATGGTCACTTTGTGTGTCACTCTGAAGCCTAGAACAGCTGTTGAGTCAGCATGGAGCAATGTAAACAGCTACAAGCAGAGCCGAGAGCTCTTTTTGGTCAGAACACCACCAGGGTCAATCATTACTGGGTATCGCAGTCTGTTACCGCCCAGTTTTGAAGTCCTCAGCCATTTTTACTTTGTGAAGTACACTCATGCCGTGCCCGGCTACCCTAAGGTATGTCAAGAATCAGAGGGGTAGCCGTGTTAGTCTGGAATCGCAGAAGTGACAAAGAGTCCTGTGGCACCTTAAAGACTAACTAAAAGTATTAAAGCATAAGCATAAGTATTAAAGCATAAGCATAAGCCCACGAAAGCTTATGCTTTAATACTTTTAGTTAGTCTTTAAGGTGCCACAGGACTCTTTGTCACTTCTACCCTAAGGTATGTATCCGTGCCATGCCGAGAGTCTTAGACCATCGCAGTATCAGAGGTAACTCAACCATTTACCAAACCTTCCCCCACAGCTAATTCGCATGCCACAATTTCATTGGCTGTCGGAAGAAGACTGCATGGATGGTGGATTACTTGATCCAACCGCCTCATTCGTACAACAGCACAGGCTGTCAGCTCCTGATACTGATCAAACTTGACCAACCAGGCCCATAGGTTCCAAAAGCATGACGAGTCTTGTTAGAACCTTGCAAGCAAAAAGGGGAAGCCCATGCTCTATGCAATTACATCCCGCCAGGATCCTGTATCAAGCAAAGTGTTTTTTCGAATGCCTCGTTTCCTCCTCGCCCCTTTTGTCTAACTAACACTGAGCTTCCCACCCAGCTGTAGGAATTTCCTGGCCTCTGAAACAGCAGTAAATACTTAAATATGTCAAATCCTGATCTCTGCATGAGTCGGGATAGTTTGGCTAAAACAAAACTAGAGTGTCCTGTTTGGAGAGGTGGGAATGGTTGTGTCTATGCGGCACATACCCTTTATATACACTAGAACATAGTATTCTTATTACACTACATCTGCTATTCAGCAAAGCATTTAAGCATTAGCTAGACACTTGCTGAAGTCCCACAGACTTCCGCAGCATGTACTTAAGTGCTTTTCTGAACAGGAAAGGACTTAAGTACTTGCTTACAATTAAGCGTGTGCGTAAGTGTTTTGATTAATCAGGGCATAAGTGACACCAATAATGCAGGTGCAAGGATTTTAGCAATGGGGTAGGCATTAGCCTGGGCAGAGTTCAGGAGTTTTATCATAGCCATGGTCCATACTAAGCAGGGGAACAACCTAAGAAACACAACTTCAGCTATGAGAATAACATAGCTGAAGTCAACGTACTTAGATCCACTTACCACTGCATCTTCATGGCAGCGAGTTGACTGCTGCCACTCCCCTGTCGACTCCACCTGCGTCTCTCGTGGTGGTGGAGTATAGAGTTGATGAGAGAGTGCTCAGGGATTGATTTATTGCGTCTAGACTAGACTCCATAAATCAACACCTGATGGATCAATTGCCACCCACCTATCTGGCAGGTAGTATAGACATACCCTTAGTGTAATCTAAACCTGCTCAGACCGAGCTTTCATAGCATAGTACAGTGGTTTTCAGCCTGTGGTCCATGGACCCTTTTGGGATAAGCAGATTATGTCTAAAGGGTTCGTGAAAGATTGTCGTTACCATAGAACAGTGGTTTTCAACCTGTGGTCTGTGAACCCCTGTGGGTCTGCAGACTATGCTGAAAATGTCCAAAGGGGTCAGCACCTCCATTCAAAATTGTTTAGGGATCCGCAAATGAGAAAATGTTGAAAACTACTGGCATAGTGGTAAAAACTAGAGCTGGGCAGGAAACAATTTTCCCATCCTGCAAAATTTTTCAAGATTTCCCCAAAAAATGTTCCTGTTTGAATTGGGATGAAAATCTGAAATCTTGAAAAATTTTCATGAATCGCAAAGTCCAAAAAAAAGTGTTGCTTCAGATCAATTGCAATAGTTCATTTCAATAATTCTGAAGTGTTTTGTTTTCATTTTGACCATTTAAAAATTATTTTACTCTCATTAGCTTACATTTTTTTGGAAAAAAAGTTGTTTTGAACCAAAAAACTGACATTTTTCATTTAGAAAATTTTTAAACGACATTTTGACAATTTCAAAACTTTTTTCCAACTATCCTTTCCCATTAAAATTCTCAATTTTGACAAGTCTAGCTCTTTCAACAAAAAAAGTTTTGTTGAAAATTTCTGACCAGCTCTGGTTAAAATGCCCCGTCTCTCTCTGTATTCTAGCACTCACACCACTGGACTTGCACCAGCGTAGAAAGACCCTTCCCAGTAATCCGAACGTTAGGCCAAGCCTCAAAGACTGACACACCTCTTAGACAGTCCCTACGAAAAAGGATAAATGGACACAAATCAGATATCAGGAATGGCAATATTCAAAAACCTGTAGGAGAGCACTTCAACCTCACCGGACACACCATACAAGATTTAAAGGTCAGCATTTTGCAGCAAAAAAACTTCAAGTCCAGACTGCAAAGAGAGACTGCAGAGCTGCAATTCATTTGCAAATTTGACACAATCAGTTTGGGACTGAATAGAGATTTTGAATGGCTAGCTAACTACAAAAGCAGCTTCTCTTCTCTCGCTATTCATACCTCCAGTTCAGCTGCTAGAGGAACACCTCACCCTCCCTGATTAGAGATAACAAGCTGGTTCAGCCTCATTGGACTAACCTTGTTATCTTCCACCTGGTTCTTGCCTACCTATTTATACCTGCCCCTGGATACTTCCACTGCATGCATCCGACGAAGTGAGTATTAACCCACGAAAGCTTATGCTCTAAAATTTTAGTTAGTTTTTAAGGTGCCACAGGACTCTTTGTCACTTCTGCAATTCCAGACTAACACGGCTACCCCTCTGACTCTTAGACATAACCGCTGTACCATTATGATTTCTTATTGGCATATTCCAATTTGATCTAAACATACATGTAACAGCAGCTTAAATACATGAAAAAAGGAATGAAAAAAATCCTTCAAACAAAAGGCCAGATTCTTCACATAACATAAACATGCAAATGTGTGGGCAAAAATAATATATGCCTCATTTCCATCCTTTATTACTGGAATTGTAGCAGGTATCAACAAGAAGGTGCCCATAAGCCAGACATACAGAAGATCAGATCTTAGACCTCTATATTATTTGAAGTGACTGAGCAGTAATGATTTTTCTCTCAGCAGAGCTATGTTTAAATGTTAGAGAAATATTAATAGGTTATAAGCTCACACAAGCAACTATGGACTTGGCACTACGATACCAACACATCTATATATTTGATAAAGTCCCTAATTCAGCAGGATTGTACAGAACATAAAACTCAGCTGAACCCACGTGACTCTTGTACATGACATTTTCTTCCCGTTACTGGTGTTGTACTCAATTGGTTGAGGTGAGTTCTTTCACGCTTTCAACAGATGTGTGCAAAATTTCATTAGGTTTGCAAAAATTCATAGCCAAACCTTTAGAAATTCTCTAAGAGCATGTGAATTGTGTAGCAGGAGATTTTTGCTCAGCGTCATTCAATTTCATTAATTTCCTGCACTTCTTGTAAGAACTGTGGCTATATATTTTGGGGGTGATTTCCAACACATTTTCAGCACTAATTTTGCTTAGAGTAAAATTTACATATAAAACATTATTGGAGACGAGGGAGATTTCTGATCATCGGATAGCCATGTTGGATCAAATCATTCAGTCAGTCCGTCCAATAGCCGTCTCAGCACTGGCCACTAATCTAGGAAAGAGGCATAGTTTCAAAATGCGCTTATGTTATTAATACTGTAATTCTGTTCCAAACTTCTCCCAAAGTTATGGAGCTCTTGGAATGAGAGCTCTAATTTGGGTTTGCCTTCAATTGGAGCATTTTGGCTGATAGTTACTTTACCACCACCAATATTCTTTATTATCTGAATGACAGTCATGACCCAGTTGAAGATCAAGATCTCGCTGAATTAGAAGCTATAAAAACACTTAGGACGACAGCAATTCCTGTTCCAGAGAGCTCACCATCTAGGTTTATGAGGAGACATGACAGATGGGTGAAACAGAGAAAGAGGGAGAGTGCAGGGTGAGTGGACAAGAGTAATACAAGCACAGTTTGCATAGTACTCATTAGTCTCAGCGTCTCACCTATCTAGCCATTCTCAGTACCATGTGCTCTGCCTTACAGCATCAGAAACTATCAGTCTGCTTGGGAAAAAGTGCTCAAAGAAATCCCTTAAGCTAAGGGAGAACTGCAAAACAGGGAGGAAAAACCTGGACCAAAAACTAAACTCCTCACTTACAGGAACTGGGAAAAAAAACAGTGTGGAAATCAACTTCCCGAAATAAAGGGAATTTAATACTAATCAAAACACCCAGAGACAGATGAACTTAATCAAGTGGAAGGAAGAGAAGGTAATTAAATAAGTAGCAGAAGACAAAGTGTTGAGGTTGCAAGTGTATTTAGCAACTGGCTCATAGGTGGGAAGGGGGAAAATGAAGTTTGCCATCTACAAGGCACAAAAGTTAGCTGAAAGATTGAGGGAAATGTGTTGAAAAAGCAAAGTTTAATGTTTTGTTGACATATGTATTCGTTTCACAAGGATATTAGCTGGGGTTATGCATCGGTTAGGTAGGTAGTATTACTGGCAGGCAAGATTTAAAGGATCACTTTATGAAACTAGAAAAGAAAAATAATGATACTCTAAACTGAAAGTATCGTCTCAATTACACCATAAGGTGTTTTAAGGTTGATTGTGGTTGGGATAAATGATGACCATGCTTCTATATCAGCAGTCATGGGCTGATTACACTCCATGGATGGAGTGTTGATATTGTGTGTACGGAGCATCCCTGTCCTTGGCTGGATGGAATATCAGGCTTAACCATTTGCAACTGTACGACATAAATCTTTATATTGCTGCAACTCACTAAGATTCTCCTTTATGTCAAGTTGGTACGTTCCTGCTTTCTTCACACAAATGATCCAGGGTTCCATCCAGGCTCATGAATTTCATATTTGCTGTGCAGTCAGAAAACCAGTGCATAAGGTCCAAATGACTTTTCAGCCCTTGTGTAAATCCCTTCTGGATTAACAAACAGAACAGATCATATAAGAAGAAAACCCATCTTGGATTTTCAAACATCTCCACAAAGCACTATAATTTGTGGGGCCATACAGTTCGCTATTTGCAAGTATTCAGCTGGCAGTCCAGTATTTGCCACGGTATCCATGAAACTTTTGAAACTCAGACATTTTGTCATGGATATTTATTCATCCTGAACTTCTGATCTAGAACCACCACTGCTCCCTAAACCAGTTGCATTCAAGAGAAGGAAAATCTGAGGAAGGTGAAGGGTCATGAACTACCCTCAAGAAAAGGTCAGATGCTGGAGTCTGATCCATTTGGAAACCCAAGGCTAGTCTGAGGCTCAAAGAAGGTGAGAGTCCAAAACCAGAGGTGAGCTAAGGATTCCATGGGGGGAAATCGGGAGATCACAGCTTAACTATGCTGGCTAATATTGTCTCAGTATTTTCTTGCTGGTCTCTGCCTTGCTAGACTCTAGACTTGGTCTTGTCTTATATTTAGACTATAAGCGCTTTGAAGCAGGGAGTGTCTTTTTGTTCTCTGCTTGTACAGCAGCTAGCATAATGGGATCGGGGACTATGACTGGGGCTTCTAGGTGCTATGATCATACAAATAAATAATCAGAAATCTATGGCTGGGATTACAGTATCATGCACTGCAAAGTGGGTGCACATGCACATACCATGGGAGGAGAATTGAAAACCTAAGGCAAACATGCCAAAACTTGTATAATTTCCTTAGGATACGTACAAATGTCCCATGAAATCTATATAAGCCTATAAAAGTCTACTGACTGCATGGATTTCCTGCTGTGCTGACTGCCTGCTCCTATATGACTATATACTCGGAATATCACGTTTCCACCTCCCATGTGCCAAGTTTTACAGTCTTTATTTGGACACGCGTTAGGTCTGACATTTCACTGGGGCTTCTTTTATTGCTCCTGCTGCTGGGAAGCGCTCTGACAGTCGCATATCAGAGAGTCAGGAGGAAGTTAATTTCCTGACATGCAAAAGTCCCCATCCCCCTGGCCCGTGCATGACCAAATACGGGGATTAGCATATGTCAATGGATGGCCAACTACTGCAGGTCTCCAACATAAAGTACCACAGACAGGTTTGTGACAACAGAAAACTGAAGTAAAATAAATCGCTATCAGTGTAGTGCAAGACTGGAGTAAAACCTGAGATGCCCTGCACTGCAAATGCCCTTGCTCAGATTTTGAAAACAAGGGCTGGGAATTTCAATGAAGCCTAAAGGAGTTGGGCACTACAAAAGTTTTTTTTTCTTCTGCTGATAAGAGCTCACCTTAATTGATTAGTCTCTTATAGTTGGTATGGCCATTGGTAACCCCCATCTTCTCATGGTGTGTGTGTGTGTGTGTGTGTGTGGTGACAAAACTCTGTCCTTGTCTCCGTGGATCCTGAGTTTCCTTGTGGATTTCACTAGCCTGAGAAGCTCACTGTGACCCTCCACGTAGCCCTTCTCTCTCTAGAGACAAGGGTCACAGCCTTTTGAGCCATTTTCATCATAAGCCAGCGAGGGAGGAGAGGAGAAGCTATCCTTCCTTGCACAGCCTCTGTTGTCTCCCAATCTCAGTGATTAAATAGGGGAGGCAGAAACGGGGGAGCCCGGGCCCACCCTCTACTCCAGGCTCCAGGCCAGGGACCCTAATAGTATCAGCTATGATGGCTGACCCCTTAGCAACAGAACACATACAATTCCCTGGGCTACTTCCCCACAGCAGTCCCCATTTCCTCAAACTCCACTTCACCCTTACCTCAGGGCCTCCCTCCTTGCGTATGATATAGTGTCTGCCACTCAGTCTCACCAACAGCACAACTTCCTCCCACAGCTCCTGACATCCACACCCTCCTGACCAACTAGGAGGTTTTTTTAACTGGTTTCAGCCAGCCCCTGATTGGCGTCAGGTGTCCCAATCAGGCTAGCTGTTTCTGCTGTTTTCTAAAAGGTTCTTAATTGGCCCCAGATGTCTTGATTAACCTGGAACAACTGCCATTTGGTTCCAATAGTACCAGGGATTTGTTTAGCCTGGGATTAACAAATCTGTTCCTTATCACTTTCCTATAGCCATTTGGCCTTGCCCCATCACAATATATCTATATATCTATATCTAGATATAAATATATAGATATATCTTCCTACTGTATGTTCCACTCTTTCACTCCATGCATCTGATGAAGTGGGTCTTAGCCTACAAAAGCTTATTCTCAAATAAATTTGTTAGTCTCTAAGGTGCCACAAGTATCCTTGTTCTTTTTGCTGATACAGACTAACAGGGCTGCTACTCTGAAACCTGTAACTCTATTGGGTTCTTTTGAAAATACCAGAGTAAGCCCTTAATGTTATCAGAGACTGTTCTGGGCCCTCTCGACTTTACAAAGCAGTTTTTAGGAGGTCACCAAAAAGCATGACATTGGATATTTTTCACTCTCAATAGAAAAAAATACTGAGGCAATTTGTTTTACCTGGGAATCAAAAACGGTGCATACAAATGTCAGCTCCCTGCTCTCCACTCCATCCCCTAAATGTTTTGATGATTATATTTGACTCATGATACCACCAAAACAGAATTAATCAGGTTTAAAAAGTATTTTTTCACATTATTTACAACTCCCCAGAAGCTCAAAAATGAAATCTGTTTTGTTAGGATTAAGTTTCATTTTGTTCTCTTGTAGAGTCACATACTGGTTCTCTATCATACAGTTGCTCAGGAGATCTAGGCTATTAATATGGTAGGGCTGATCAAGAACTTTGACGGCTGCCTCGTTACATGGTTATTCAATAATTCTGGGCTGTGCACTCCAGCTTATTATTGGAGTGTGGGTTGCTTGGGCGCACTGGGAAACACTGGTTACTACTGGAAGGCTGTTAAGTGCTGAGCTGTTAGCACTGATTTCTGTGCTTTAGAAAAGAACCGCAATAAAGCTTTTGTTTTGGAAAATCACACACAAAGAATGACGGATTTTGCAACGAGACAGAACGAGAAAAGAAAAGTAGGTCAAACTTTGGGCTGCAACAACGATCCATTATGACCAAAACAGGGTGGGGAGGGGAGATAGACCATGGAATACACATGGGAATCAGAGGTTCACACTCCACTGGGACAGCAGGCTTGTTCTTTCCTTCTGATACCTGCTCACTTTCTTACCTCTCAGCCACGCTCCAGATTAACAACGATCCTTTCAAATGTCCCAGTGGATCTGTTCTTTTTTTAAACACGTGCTCCCTCTTGCTGCTTTCGTTCGGCACCTGCATTTGGTTTTTGGCATATCTGGAGGATGGCATAAAGCCAAGCAAATGTGGAAACAAACTAGTGTACGCATGTGCGCGCGCGCACACACACACACACACACACACACTAACTTGGATGACTGATATTTCCGTGTTGTTTGAGGTATTTTCAAATTACAGAACATGGGATCAGAATGCAGAATCTAATTATGGGCTGTGCTTTTGGCCTTTCTACAGACATGACAGACAAAAGAATGCACCAGAAAGAATGGAAGGTGGAGTACAATTGTGATTCGCCCATTAATTGGCATTACATCGTCAACACACATGGATATGTATTAGAGGTACAGCTGTATCTAGATGTCTAATTCTCACTGTTTTCAGTTGGAGTCAGGTGCCTAAATACCTTTAAAAATCTGGCCCATGGTGCTTTACAGAACAATAATGATTATTGCTTGGATTCTGCTGTTTCTCACGCGATTTCACACTGATAATTCCATTGAATTATTCCTCTTTTACGGTAGGCAAGTGAAAGGAGCATTAGGCCCATAAACTACCTGGACTGAAAAGCTGTCCTATTATCTAAGCTAAACACATTTTAAGCAAACTATTTCTATCCAAACAAGAAGTAGGTCAGCTGCCTTTTGAACAGGCAAAGATCCAACCAAATCTTCCATGTAAGCCCCTCCCATAATGCCCCTTTCACGTTCCAGCTGACCTCCAAAGTATTGTCTCTGACTAAGTTAGTTTTAGGTTATTTTGAACTTTATAAACTACTTTTTTACTTTATTTTGCAATTAAAAGTGTAAAACCATTAATTTCAACATACCATCAAGCCAGCATATCAATATTAAAATGCCAAAAAATACCCCAGTCTTAAATTCTCTGCTTTTTAAAAATCTATTTTATTGATGTAAAATTAACTGTTGAAACCTTAAATGAGCGGGCAACAAACACAACATGGAGGCTACAATCTGTACTTTCAAGCAGCAGAGGGGGCTGTGGACACTGTTTTTTTGAGCCTGTTAATAAAATACATGTATTAAACCTCAACGTTTTACGGTAATCCTAACCCATCATGCTAATCCTAGCCCTAACCCTGCTAGGGCCCAGATTTTTGGAACAGAAATGCCCAAGGCTAATTTTAGGAAGTCTTCCATCTTTAGAAAACATGGCAAAGGATTCCTCTGTTAGAACGTCTTTCAACTATAAGTGACACTATTCAAACACCTCTTTTTTCCCCTAGCCTCTCTGGAAACACACCCCGCCTAAATAGAAACCTACTCCCAAAAGAGTTCTGAACTTGTAAAGAGGGAGCGTCAGTGACTCCATCTTCTACACTAGGGACTTTGTTATTGTTATTAATTTTAGGTGGGAGGAGCTCAGATACTATGATGATAGATGGCAGTATAAAACTTTAAGATACATAGATATGCTTGCATATGTACTGTGATTTCTTGCATGATCTTTGCAACTGTGCATGCAGAAGTCCAGGTAGAGATCTAACTTGTGATCTGTCCCTCTCACTTCCATGCCGTCAAAGCACTTATGGACCAATTATGTAGGCCCATATTTGCAGAGGAATTTCTAGAACTTTGGGCCTAGATTACTTCCTGTCTGAGAATTAACAGTTTCAGGAGTTTGTAACCTAATACAATACCCTAACTGCAGCAGTTATGGCAGGGTTATGGATTCGATATAAACTGCCCCACACTCCTTTTAAACTCTCAGATACAAATCTGCAAATTAATAGAAAAATCATAGGACACCTGAACTTCTACAAACACCAGCTTTAACAATGACTATTGAGTAGCTAATGATAAGTGATATGTCGCTGGTACAGAAGGGCTTATTTATTTCTATGAAATATGCTAACCTGACTCAAGGAAATTACCATTTGACTTATGAATTAAGCTTACTGATTTTGGAGCACCTCAAAAACCTGTTCTACCAGGGATCCACCAAAACAGGTAAGATTGGGAATCTATATTTGGTTTCCCATATGATAATAAAGACCTCTAAGAAACCTCTAAGACCCATCATATGGGAAACCCTATATGACAGCACAGAACACAAATCTCTAAGAAAACAGCCTGGTGCCTTCAAACAAATTATTTTTTAAAAATGGAACAATTAAAGTGCTTCCTCCAGTCACCCAGGCCTTGTTTGGGGCATGGAAGAACTATATAGTGTTGGGATTTCCTCCAAGACCTTTCCATTTGGCTTATCCAGAACACCTCTTCCAATTCTGGAAGAACACTTCATCCAGTTCTTTGGGATCCAAAAAACTCAGTTTAACTCCAGCTCATCAGTCAGGTTACTTTATTAGGCATGTAGCAGGTCTTTACCATACTGGCCAGGCTTAGACACAGAGGATGACACCACCAATTCCAATTCATGTCACACCCTGCAGCTTATCTGCATCTTTCCTAGCTACTAATATCTATACTTCTTGCACATAAGGAACAATCCTTCTGCAGATTGCGTAAGGCAAACTTATCAGTGTAGGGGGTATCTGCCTATTTTGTTTATTATAAACATACCCGCACCAGAGAGACAAGGTGGATGAGGTAATATCTTTTATTGGATCAACTTCTCTTGGAGAGAGAGACCAACAGAAGTTGATCCAATAAAAGATATTACCTCACTGATCTTGTCTCTCAAGTATTCTAGGACTGACACAGCTACAACACTGCATATCCACAATAGTTAGCTTCTGCCTCCTTTATCTACTATAAACATATTCACAACAGTTACCAATGAGAGCAACTCATGTGTGTGTGTGAGTGATGAAAAAAAACTTTTTTTTTTCAGCAATTACTTGGTTGGGTTTGTCCAGCAGTTACTTGTTCAGGCTTGTTGCATCTTAACTTGGGCCTACTCATGTCAGCTAAGTTAGCCCTACATATAGGAAGCATTCTGTACAGTATTTGTGATAGAGGATTTACCAATGAAAGGGAAATTAGAAACCACTGTCTTACTGTTGCTAGACCTATTCTGCATTCTGATGGGCAGCCATATAGTCTTGGATGTGTCTCAGCATGGAGCTAATCCATGTTTACTTCTCACATTGCGATCCAGGTCTGTCATCTGCTCCCAGAAACCTGTAGGAAGAAATAGCTGTTAGAGGTTTTTATTTAAGAATCCATAGAGAGAACAATGTCACTTTTCGCTGGTTTTCGCTAATTGTTTTATCCTAGGATATAAGATAAAAAACATAACTGTGGAAAATACCTAGGAAGTTTTTAGAAGGAAAGAGTCAAGTCAAAGTCACAGAGCAAACATCTCTTGCTATCTAAGGCTCATGCTTGATGCCAATTGTCTAGACTAAAACATAGCATGACCACTCTCTAGAGACCTCCATGGAATCTCAGACAACTAGATCTTTGGTTCCCATCCAGCCCAAGGTGTAGAGACCAAAAGTTGCCAATGAGAAGACGTCCCCATCACAAAACCTCCATTCCATTTGGCTTTAAAGTCATGCATTGGGATGATCCATTGATTGACCAAGTACAGCTTGACACAGCTCCCTTCAGAGATCACCAGTATCCCCGCAGGTCATCTGAAGTATATTATCATACCATCCCATTCCCTGCCCCTCCACCAAAAACCTAAGACTCCTCCAATGGCACATCCACCGATAGCATGTAAAAAGATGGCACGACAGACCAAAAATTCCCTTTGGCTACTACTGTATTAATCAGACAGGGGTGAACTTTCAGAACAAGTTGAAGATACTAAGCATCATCCTTCTGACAGCATGGGTACACTTCCAGACCACTGGACATGCTTTCTGTCACTGCTAATAGGACAAAATCTCCAGTGAACCAGAAATGGATTCTAGCAGGCCCTACAGGTAAGTCTTCAGACTTTCCAATTAAGAAAGCCCTGCAGCGTGGTTTTTTAGCTTAATCCACTTAAAACATCCAAGTGGATGGAGAACTGGATTTTCTTTTCCAGTCCATACGTGTTTATATAGACATAGGTTTGCTGGAAGCTCTAGTTTGCAATGAGTTTAGTTTCAGGTCAAAAGACCCGCAAAGAATAATTGCATTATAGCAAGGATATTGCATTCCTGATTGTACACAATGATGTACTGTCACTAAAGATGCTTCACCATATACTGGCTGATCCACTGTCTCTTGACCCATATTATATCTCTAATCCTCCAAGTTAGACCCATCGTGACACAGATATTGTTGTATCCTGAAAATGGCTGAGGGCATTCAGCATCTTATTAGCAAAGCATGTGTATTTGGGAGGGGAGAAGAGAGCACTTGGGGTAGTGGCGGGGGGGGGGGGATTTGGGGGTTACGAGAGAATGGAAAAGGAATGGTCCAGATCAGAAAGCTGGTCAAAAATTTCTGAAATTTCATTTGTTGGCAAAGTTGCTGTTTCATCCCCGCTCCCTGCAAAAAAAAAAAAAAAAAAAATAAAAATCTAGTTTTTATGGAAATAAAAGTGGGTTCTTTTCATGTCTTCTTTCCAGGTTTTGCAATCAACTATAAAGCAGGGTAGAATTTTTCAAGTTTTGACATTTTTCATTGAAATCTGGAATCCTGACCTCTCAAAAAGGCAAAATAAAACCAGACTAAATTTTCACTGTATTTTGTTCTTTTCCAGCCAGCTCTCCCAGGTAAGTAAGATGTTAGTGGAATTGGCAGTCGCTCTCAAAATTGCAAGCAGTCGTAACAGGGAGCCGGATTTTCAAAACCCTAGACACCATTTTATTTGATGTCTTTATTCAATACATTAAAACAAGAACCTGTGCTGGGCACTAGCACCTTTGAGGTATATTTGAACTACAATCACACTGATAGAAACAAGAATAGACTGCAATAGCTTTCCCCAAAACAAGAAAATAGCCAATGGAAAAGACAAAAATCCCCTCAAACATAGATCCCCACACACTCCAGTCCCCAAATACCCTCACTGCACTACTCACCCCAAAAAAAGCCAAAGAAAGTAGAGATGGGTTTTTCTAGCTCACCAGATGTTCCAATTTTATAGGGACAGTCCTGATTTTTAGGTCTTTTTCTTATATAGGTGCCTATTGCCCCACGCCTCCTATCGTGATTTTTCACACTTGCTATCTGGTCACCCTTCCTCCTACACTTTGTTTTGTCTATTATGACTAAGCTCTCTGGGGCATGGGCTGTCTCTTGCTATATGTAGATACAGTGTCTAGCACACTGAGACTCCATTCTCAGTTGGCCGGCTTGTAAAGTGCTAATGGCAATAATAAATCATTTTGCAAATGTAAATGGCAATTTGTGTGTACAATTACCCTATTTGTGTATGCAGTCCCTGCATGCATGTAAATCATGTTTACAATGGTGCCCCCTTTTTGCCATCAGAGTTCAAAACCAGGCCCTCTACTCCAAAATGATCTTGTTTGCCTCAAGTGGGTTTGTGATTTCAGTATTTTTAAAGATAGTCCCCAATTGTGTGTATTGTTCTAAGAGTATTTAATTGACTCACAAAAGACACAACCTGGCGTGGGAACCCCTTCCTTAGTGTTCGTCCTTCAACACTTTCTCGACATACTTAAATGCCTCTTAACTACAGTCTGTCTTGTATTGGCACTGGGCTGTCAAAACCATGGCCAGGCCCTGTGGAACATGGATTTGGATAGGCAGAATATCTGAGAACCAGTTGAAAGCAATTCATTTACATAACATTTTGAATAGTCGCCAAGTACACTTTTCACTCAGAGAGGTTGGAAATCAAACTTTACTGTTAAAGGTTTATTTTTAACTGGTAATTTTCAACGGATTTAAATAACCAGAGAAAGCAGGCTACTCCACTGATGCGCCCCAGAAACAGATGCAGCAATATTCCTGGGCACTGTAGCCCTGGAAATGTGGACAAAAGGAACAGCTGGAGCAGGGAACAGGGAGTCAGCACTCCTGCATTCTCTTCTCAACTCAATCGATGGCTTACCCCATGAGGTTCGGCAATTCACTGATGATACACATTTTACCAAGGGGTACCAATACGCTCACAGGAGAGATGCAAGGACTAAGTACGTAAGGTTTGCACATTGCTTTGAGATCCTTGGCTGACAGACACAATAAATTACAGGGTAGTGTACTGAGGCCTGGGCAGGAAATTCTTGATACTCACCAAACCAAGGAATTGGAGGTTTATTCTGCAAAGGATCCACCAATAACCCTCAGCCAGTCTTGTTAACACTAATGAGAGTTTTCTGCTCTGCTAAATACCATGCAAATTGCTAGGATCGAGTTCTCTCTGTCCTCATTTCAGTAACGTGGGGGCTTTATTAACTTGGCATTAATACAAACAACTGAAGCCTGTTCCTACTCTCACCCATGTGGGTTGGTCTCATGGCTTTACTAAGTCCAGTCACACTAATGAAGGCTGAAGAAACATGCCCCAGCTGTTCATATCAACCTCAGGGACAAACAGATTCCCATGTGGCCGTGGAAAAGGAGATAAGAAAACATGACTCCAGCAATTCCTCTGGTACTTGGCAAGGCTGGGAACAGAGATGGCAACAATTTGACTGCTGTTTCATGAAAACTGCTTGTCAAAGATTTTCCAAACTCTGAAAAATACATAGATATTTATTTGCAAGTAACCACAGACACGATCAACTCATCTTGACCAAATACTCCACAATGACATTATTCCACAATGGCATAATCCTTGGAGAAGAACCACAGCATTCTTGGATGCAAAACAGAAACTTGACACATGTAATACCTAATACTAGAGTATAGTTTATACTCTGTTTTCCTGTGAGTCATTTTCCATCCCACTGTCTGTTGAAAATGTTTTTTGTTTATTTATTAAGGATTCTCTCAATGGCTTTATTGACTGCAGAGAGAGAGATTGATTTTCAGTATCCCAGAAACCTGCCACTGAAACTACCCTAACTAAAGCCATCTGCTTGAGTCAAAAGCCATGGCCTCTAAAAATTTTCTGCTAAATTCACAATCCACTTAAAAGAAGAGTGATGGAAATATTAGGCTCTGAATTAGGTTTTGTGTTTTAAAACACAATAATGTTATGAAACATACACAAGGCATGTTTTCATGGCTCTTTATAAACAAATGTCAATGACCATTTCTGGTTGTGAAAATGGAACCATTGGCCAGTATGGGAAAACCAACCAGCACCAAACTCTTGGGTTAGCAGGAGAAAACTGGCAAGTGAAACTGACAAGGCACCCAGAATGAAACAGACCAGTCTAGTTTCATGGGCCAACCTAAAAGCTTCATTCTGGTCTTGCTTAGGCTGGTATAAATCAGGCTGATGTAAATCAGGAGTTCCTGGAGTAACAGCTGTGTAAAAATCCGTGGAAGTCAGATCAACACCAGCGCTTGAGTTTAAGGCAAAAATATAAACCAGCCATTTGTTTAATAAATACATTTATTTATATAATTCCTGCCTATATTTCAGGCAACGATTTGGTTTTGTATTATATGATTTTATCTATTTAGAGATAACATACAAGGCATTAGTACTAATTTTGATATTGCCTGGGTGCCCATCCTTCCCTGGGGATTGCACTTTGACACAGCACAAAGGCTTGCGCATTTCAGTGACCCTGCAAGCACCACCCATGGGAATTTTAACTCCTGCTTGGGCCATCGATGCCAGACAGGACAAAGGATGAGGGTCAGACGAAAATCAACCCGCTGGTCCTCCAGGGTGGGGGTTGAGCGATATCCGAATAAACTATTCCTGTGAAAGAGTTACGTTACAGAAACACAAGGTAGCCATTCAGTATGATAGACAGAGAGGGTGGAGCTTTGTTTATGCCGGTGACATCTGATTGCACAGGAAGGACTGAGGTTCAGAATAGTGCCCAGACCCCTCAATCAGGATCAAGACCCCATGGATGGTGCTCCGTGTTGTATAAACACATTCTAGGACAGAGTCTGTGTCCCAGAGGACTTATAGTCTAATCATCATGTCACCTAAGATGACATGGGTCATACCACAGGAGTAGTAAGATGGGTACAATCAAATATATGAACATTTCAAAATAAATATATAGACACATTTGCAAAATATTAGAATTCTTTCCCATTCCAAAAAGAGTAGGTTCCTATTCCCCGCCCATCTCCCTCTCAAGCCGTTATTAGCCGGCTCTTTTCTTGCAGGCTGCAGGTTAGAAATGGGTCTTTCTTGGGGAGGGGATTGAAGAGGGTACGGTAATGGCCGTAGGCAGCACTTCATGGAGGGCGTTCCCCACGTCAGTGGCAGCACAGAAGAAGGGTCAGGGAAGTTTGTGGAAGCAGCTGACTCACAGGCAGATGAGGCTGGCACTGTCCGTGGAGCAGAGAGAGGCAGAGGGCACTGCAGTAAGGGGGGAAGGGTTGTGAAGGCTCCTTGGAAGTTACGAAACTTGAGCTTGATGTGGGAAAAGAGGGAGAGATCCAGAGAGGGCTGTGATGTGGGCTGAGCAAGAGGCAAGGAAGGTGATCCGCGCAGCCGTGTTCAGCATGTGTGTGTAGGAGGCCGTGTGGGTGTCGGGGAGACCACAAAGGAGGAGATTCCAGTGATCAGAGCACGATCAGGCAAGGAGGACCCAGACAAGCGCTTTGGCTGCCTGGCCACAACGGAGGATGGAGCATTCGAAATGTTTCTGATCTACAGCACAACATTTTTAGCAAGACAAGGACCAATCCTCAGCGGTTCTAGGACTCAGAGCCCCCTCTGGGAGCCACAGATCCTCTGCTGCTTCCTTCTGACTCCTGGCCTGTACCAGCAGCAAGCTGCCACCTAGCCCCGATGCTGGTCCAGCCACTCTGACCAACACATGGACCAGAAGGGGACATACGTGGATCTCAAACTCTGAGATTCTATGATTCAAAGACTCTAAAGGCCTTATAGGCCCACATTGTCCAGTATGTGAAATACAGAGAGACATAGGTAAAGTACACTGAGGATCAGGAGGAGATGTTTGACACTCAGTGGGAAACACTGCCCGTTCTACAGCCCTCCCCACCCACCGGCCCAGCTGACTGTTAAACACCTGCATTCAAGAACCAGGGAGCCTGTCTGAGGGATGTTACCGACTCCCTTCCACAGATGCACAGCCCAACTCGCAAGCTAGCCCTTCACACTCCATTTCAGATGCTCTGGGCCACAGCTCCAACTTGTCCACCTCACCAGGCAGGCAGGCTGGCTGGCAGGAGGGAGGGAACAGACATAGGTTCGATATTTGCCAGAAAGAGAATCTAGATGCAGGGAAATTTGAAGTGACACTAGCCAGGATTCAGAAAAAAACCCAAAAGGACAGTGCTCATTCTTCAGAGCATAAACTGCTGCCAAGCCTGAGCAACAAGAAGTAATCCGTAATGTATACACACACACACACCCCCCACAGTATTGTACTAGACAGGATGCTAGAGGGATTTAATATCATTCTCTGACCCATCTGATACCAGCCACTTCAGGAGGCAGGGCAGTAGATTGGCTGGATGATCAATCTGCTCAGTGGACAGCCTTATGGGACACTTGCCTTCTGCCAGTGCAGACACCTAGATCCTCCTCATCCATTTGAGCACAATCCAGAAAAGCCCCCACACAATCTGCCAGGCTGGGATTTGCTCTTTTCAAAAAGAACCAAAAAACACCAGAGAAACTGAGTCTCACCCCCTCTGCATGCACCCCATAGGAAAACCAAGGAAGCCCCCCCCCCACATTGGAAAACAAGGAAACCAGGAAACACTCCCACTTTGTCGCACACGGCTCACCTCATAAGCAGAAATGGCTGCGAGCTGAGGGCTTCGTTTACACACACTCAGGCCCCTTTGTCGTGTCCTCTAAAGATTTCTCAGGTTCCACTACAGCAGCACCACCTAACCTAGCTGGCTCCACAGTGTCATAGTTAGAGTACTCTGGTGCTATCAGCCGGCTCCTGAACTACCCACGGATCACAGGCCACAAAAGCAACACGACCCACCTGCACTAATAACTGACGAAACAAGGCACAAAGCGTTCACGGTCTGCAGAGTAACAGACTAACTGCTGGCCTTGATCCGTGCAACGGGTGCCATGAACCAAAGGGCACGTGTAACAGACAGTCGCCTACTGGCGACGCTCATGCTGCGGCAATGAACAGGGCATTGTGCACCGCTTTCAGCGTGTGGCGGGACTGGCTGTTCACGTCGGGGCTCATAAACACAGATCAAAAACCCCACCCTCACACGGGAGCTTCCTCTTCCCTGACATCGGCTGTATCTTTCCAGGTCCTCGCCAGAAAAAGAAACGTAGGACACATGAATAAAACATCAGAGACAGCTCTCCAGAATGGGTCTGCTGTGTGAACTGTCAGGAGATCCTCTATATACATGTTACACACTTGCCTCGTTTTCATTGCTAAACAAAGCGAGTAAAGGTCAGACTAAAGTTCCCTCATCACGGCACATTTGTTCTCCAGATGGCAACAAAACATGAAGCTCTTTTCTGTGAGCAGGCTGGCGTCCACAGACCAGTGTCATCATGACCTTTTCATTGTACAGAAGAGGCTCACATTTCCCCTTGGCTTACGTGTTAATAAAGACACGTTATGGAAAGAGGGCGGCACATTCATTCAGCCTCTCTTTGTCAAACAGCATCAAATCTTGCATCACACCAAATTCACTGAACCAGCCCGTGAACCTTTAGGAAACCCCAGTGCAAGGTTTGAGCCCGGGACAAAACCCCAGGGCACATGAATTTGGAGGTTTCCTTCTAAGGTTTGGCGTGGCTCTAGAGATGACGCACAAGGCATATCTCTAAAGGAGGGAAGAGCTGGGTGCCGGATGAGAGCGGGGAATAGAACAGGATTGGGATTGAGATAAATTAAGACATTTTTCTTAAGGCGAGCTGACTAATCATTGGATTCTATAAATCATGAAAAAGACTCTTTGCTACTTGTCTTTTCCTGTGACTTCTCCTTTGGGAGAAGGAGCCAAGAATGGTGGAACTGTCTGCCTGCACTTGCAATGATTTTTCCCACCCTCCTGCAAAATGTTTTGTTTGGCAACTTTTATTAAAACAACTCTGTGCCCTCAAGCCTAAGAAAATCAAGCCCGGGTAAGAGCTGCATAACTTAGTCAGAGCCCAGTGAGGTGTCTGCTCGGTGAATGGGGCTGCAGCACCTATTATTCTTATTTAATATCTGCACTGTGATAGCACCTAGGAACCCAAGTCACAGACTGGGATTCCATTGTGCCAGTGCTGTACAAACAGAACAAATAGACGGTCCCTCCCTCTAAGAGCTTACCTTTAAGGGTAATATAAGTGCCTAGGTACCATGGTGAAGGAGGCATTTCTTTAAAGAGGGGGTTCAATAATTTCCCATCATGTCTCTATATTATATTTCTTATTATAATTTCTTCCAGGATCCCAAGTGCTCAGTGGCCTCAACAAGGCCAAGGTGAGTTATCCTAGTGCAAAAATAAAGTCTTTATCATCATCATTCTGTAACCACGGATGCACTGTTACGTGGTCCCCTGGAAAAGCGCAGTACATTCCATGAGAATAGCAGTCTTGTCCACCTCCCTCCTCTGCTCCTTGGAGCTCACGCCGACAGCATGTCTCTTACAGCCTGTTTTCATTTCTAACCACCCAGTAAAACAGAACCCGCCCCTCCCCAGCACCAGCAGAACTATTGCACTGTATCGGCTCTCTCCGTATCCCACGCCAAACCTCAGAGCGAACACCGTGTGAAAACAATTGCCCTATCCCAGGGAAGAACTAGTTCTCCAGGACCGCATGAAGCATGCAAGTGTAATAACGAGCCAGGCGGTTTGCAGATGCAATGGAAAATTGCTAATCAAAGATTCTACAATGTCAGTGCTGTCACGCTAACCGCATGGCTGGCGTTCTCTCTCCAGCTGGCGCCATCAGCTCAGGCTAGATTGAAACTTTCCAGCCCAAATTTTAGAGCATGGGAGGGAGGCTGAATTTAAGGGACCTGGGGGACATTCATTACAAAAACTGACCAGCTCCATCCTCAGTCAGCTCGCGGGATCCTTGTACAGCTGTGCAAGAGGACTCCCCCACCCAGGCTCTCCCGTATGCGCCCAGCCCAAGGGACAACACGCCAGATACGGCGATTGAAAACCTTGCCAACGTTTTCAAACTTGAGTGCTCAAAAGTTAAGCTCCTTGGGCCACCCTTAGGCACCAGGACAAACAGCCTGATTTGTTAAGACACTCAGCGCCTGCACCTATCATCAATTCCACTGGGGTCAGCACTTATTTATCGAGCGGCCTAGATAGGAATTGGGGAGCCTGACCTTGCAACCCCAGGTTTGAAAGTTCAAGCTCCGTGCTTTTCCCAGTGTGTCTCTGCTTCTAAGTACCTTCCTCCCTTGGTAAATAGCTTCCTCCCAAAGCGTCAGCTGCAGGAGGAGCATCCGCAGATCAGGGATGTGAATTCTGCTCACACTCCTATCTCTCTTCCTTTGAAAGCTACTTGCCTTTCAGAGCTTGGAGTTCTCCCATTTCCCCTCCCAGATCAGCCTCCCTTTCCTTCTCCCTCCAGTCACATAACTCCATCCTTATTCTATTGCCCACTCCCTCTTGTGTGTGATTGATAGGATCTAAGCAGCGGAACACACACATGTACAGTGTAATGCAGACAAGTGATTACAGAGCTATAAACCATGATAATCTGCATAATGCCCCCATTAAAATACATTCAGAGGAGATTAAGAGACTCTATATGAAACTGGTGGCTGACTGGGGTTCCCTAATGCAAACAGATTTATTTCTGTATATTTCGTTAATAATCTCATTATTTACCCATGTGCTTTTTATTACTCTCCATATTCCAATATTAAAGGGACATCTGAGGCTGGTTAGTCTGTTTGTATCAGGTCCATCTTCAGCTGTCTGGTATTTCCTGGCTGGCACGTGGCCAAATCAACACACTGTCCTTCTAAAATAAATAAAATGACACAAAATAAATAAATAAATACCTTTCAAGGAGCCGATATAAGCAACTGCCTCCCACAGCAGTTGTCAGTTTAGGAAGGGCTTTCTCCTCTGGGATTAAATAACAAATGTGAGATGGCTTTTTAGCTCATGCGCTTGTATGATTGCATGCATGGGAGTGCGGGGGGAGGGGAGAAGGGACCATCTCTCAACATTTTTTTATTTTGGAGCAGGATCAGGGATAGAGGTCATGGCAGAAGCAAGTGGCAGCTGCACATCTGCAAGTATTAGAACAATGCCGAGACTTGAACCTGCTCTTCCCAATTTTCTCCTTGACTTTAACAGCCAGACAGATGCCTGGGCAGCTAGAGACGGGCAGTGTGACAGCACCATCTACTGGAAGTCAAAGGCGGTCAATCCCCTACTCACGCCTACTGTACTTTAAAAGACTGCTGTCTTAGAACTGAGCAGCCAGCTACCTGTTTGGGTGGGGCTCTCTCTGCTCAAAGATCACTGAAAGGTTGCTGGTTACAGCAACAGAATTTAAGATGGGCCAAAACCTAGGCCTCAGAAGTTGAAACTCTTTATATTTTGGGAAGATTCACATTCAAATTCCCAGATCTGACGTCATTTCTTGTATTTCTGGTCCAAGGCCCAAACCAGAAAAGGCCAGTTTTCTAGTTCGGTATCCAAGGTAGTCAAAGCCTCAGAAGAACAACTCCTCACCACAGGTCTAGGAGGGAACAGCTGATCTGAATAGTCCAGATGAGGTTTTGGTTTAGGAACAGAAAGGATTTCCCACCTACGGGGTGAAGAACATTGAAGAGAAGAACGAGATGTCAACCACAGAGGTAGCTGATGTAAAGGGTACATCCCACTTTTGCTTTGTGTGTGTAACTCCTACTGCATCAGTAAATCCAAGACTATATGAACTAGTATTTCCTAAACTACTAGCCAAATGAATGCTTAAGAGTCCATGGGAATAGGTATCTTTAGATAGATATTCAAACTCCAAAGACTTGAAGTAGGCAATATAACCCAGCTAGATCCTAAATAAGCTAAGAATGTTGAATGCAAGAACCATAAACAGAATATGAATGATTAAAAACATACAATCCCCCAAACACTGAAAACATTGCTTTGGTTCCACAGTATCGCATGATGTGCCAGCGATTCATTTGCTTACTTGTGTGGAATCACTTTGTTTTGATGAGCTGGTTGTGGTATAACTTGACTCAGCGCATTGGGTTCTTTTTCCTAGGAAAGCTCAGCTGAAATGCACCCTCTGGTTCTCTCCAGGGAGGCTAGGTTCGTTACCAGTTTTCCAGATGAGGAGTCGTTTGACCTGCCTGTACCACCTAGGGGTCTCAGAGTGAGCGGGTGGCTCATTCTCGGTTAGAAGTATGTAAGTTCTTTCTGGTTGCCAGTTCTTTTCCAGGATATCCCACCCCCAAAAGCCTAGAAACAAGTACACCAAACTCTGAGGAATTTTATGATATGGTCACTTAAGAATATAAGAACGGCCAAATTGGGTCAGACCAAAGGTCCATCTAGCCCAGTATCCTGTCTTATGACAGTGGTCAATGCCAGGAGCCCCAGAGGGAATGAACAGAACAGATAGTCATCAAGTGATCCATCCCCTGTTGCCCAGTTCCCAGCTCCTGGAAAAAAGAAGCTAAGGACACCATCCCTGCCCATCCTGTCTAATAGCCATTGATGGACCTATCCTTGTACAGTTCTCTAAGTGTACTTAGAAGCCAGAGCTACACCAAATGTGCAGGGTTTGGGCACTGACTTACTCAGCATCCTGCTTTAGTTTCCCATCCACACAGTGCCTCAGCCAAGGGCTAGAAGATGGAAGGTTTACACTCATCTTTGTCATCATGACATCACCCAGTGCCTCTTTGGATACAGGATACATTTCAGGGCAGCTTGCCTAATTCACCATTAGCCAAAAAACATGGAGAGTAAAGCCAGAGGAGCATCAGCCTAGTAAATCCTGGCCCACAGCTACCAGAAACAAAACCCTCCTCCCTACAACCTAGCAATTAAAGCGCAGGAGCTAAACTTCACTGTTAGAAGAAAACTCACACTCATTCAGCCCCTGCCCCCTCCCTCCCCAAGTGATCAATCCAGCAATTGTTGCCTCCTGCAGCCGTGTTCCTCACCAGGGAGCAAGTCATTCTTCTACATCATTGTTATGGCTGTGACGAATGACTAATTACGCTTCTCAAAGTCAAGGGGGGGAGAGTTAAAGAAACAAGTGAAGTTCCCAGGCAGTTTTCCAGATGGCTGCTGTATCATCTCACAGATGAGGGGTGTTTGCAGAGATGCTAATGCAGATTGCCTGCTTTTTTTCCTGGCACAGATCCCTGGGAACCCTACCTCAACCCTGCACTGCACAGGTGTCTGTGTACATTACAGGCATTATGGTCACCAGCAGGCATCAAACTCAGCATAAGCCTTTAACTTATGAGCTAGGAGATCACATTAGCAGCACATAGTAGGTAGTTATAGTCACTGGGGTAAGGTCAGCTGCTAGAGGGAGACCTCAGTACTCCCAGAGCCCACCAGCATGGACAGACAGGCAGACTGGCAACTTTGATGTCTCTGGGGCACAGCACATCAGCCAAAATATGACAAAATATGCAGTGTTTGGTAAATCAAAGGATTTTGGACTGGAATCAATGGACAATAGCCAGATGTGTCAGGTATATTCCAAACTGTCTAGCTGAACTGACAGATCAAAGGCACTGGGGAAGAGTAGAGAGATGAAGGGAGAGAGAATCGTAGAATCATAGGACTGGAAGGGACCTCGAGAGGTCTTCTAGTCCAGTCCCCTGCACTCATGGCAGGATCTAGACTGTCCTTGACAGATGTTTGTCTAATCTGCTTTTAAAAATCTCCAGTGACGGAGATTCCACAGCCTTCCTGGGCTTAACTACCCTGACAGTTAGGAAGTTTTTCCTAATGTCCAACCTAAATCTTCCTGGCTGCAATTTAAGCCCATTGTTTCTTGTCCTATCCTCAGAGGTTAAGGAGAACAATTTTAGTCTCTCCTGCTTGTAACAACATTATATGTATTTCAAACCTGTTATCATGTTCCCTCTCTTCCCTTGTAGGTCCATGTTTTCTAGACCTTTAATCATTTTTGTTGCTCTTCTCTGGACTTTCTCTGGTTAGTCCACATCTTTAATCAAATGTGGTGGCCAGAACTGGACACAACACTCCAGCTGAGGCCTAATCAGCAGGGACTTTTACAGTCCTGAAAGTCACCTGTTTTCTTTATGCTGGCATCCCTGTACAGACAGGAAATGTACCATTAAGATTAAAACTGGATGTCCTCATTCTCACTCCTGACTGCTGGACTCATCCTTTGCCTTTTCACCCCTGATATTGCCCTGACCCTGGAGTTCTTAAGCCATGTCACTCCTATGCACTTCAGTGTAATTGTGCAATTATAGGGGCTGGTGCAATCCACCCCTATTGCACCTTGTAATTGGTTTTAGATACACAGATACCATTGAGATTGACACTGTGGAGCAGTGGAATAATTCGGAGCCATCTGCCATCAGCCTTTCTCCACCCCTCCAGCTAACAGAACAGGCTGCTAGTTATTTTAATCCATTACACAGAGCCCACAGGTCTTCCCTGGATCTGTCCTTTTGGCAACGCTCCCTGACCATCCTGGGGAGAGACCTAGCCAGGGTAACATTCCAGGCTGACGCTTAATCAACATGATACCTTATGTGACAAAGCTCTGTCCTTATCTTCGTGGATCCTGCGTTTCCTGGCAGATTTTTTACTAGCCTCAGCGGCTCACTGTGACCCTCCATGGAGCCCTTCTCTCTCTGGAGACAAGGTCACAGCCTATTGAGCCATTTTCATCACAAACCAGTGAGGAGAAGCTATCCTTCCTGGCACAGTCTCTATTGTCTCCCAATCTCAGAGACTAATTAGGGGAGGCAGAAAGGGGGGAGCCCAGGCCCGCCCTCTACTCTGGGCTCCAGCCCAGGGACCCTAATAGTATCAGCTAAGATGGCTGACCTTTTCTCCACAAAACACAATACAATTCCCTGGGCTACTTCCCCACAGCAGTCCCCGCTTCTTCAAACTCCACTTCACCCTTACCTCAGGGCCTCCTTCCTTCTGTATGATAAGTTGTCTACCACTCAGTCTCACCAACAGCATAACTTCCTTCCACAGCTCCTGACACCCACAACCCACCTGACTAACTGGGAGGTTTTTATCTGGATTCAACCAGTCCCTGATTGGCTTCAGGTGTCCCAATTAGGCTAGTTGTTTCTACTCCTTTCTAGAAGGTTCTTAATTGGCCCCAGGTGTCTTGATTGGCCTGGAGTAGCCTTTGTTTGGCTATCCAGGGAACAGGGACCTGCACACCTTGAGACTAATGTACCTGCCTTCCAGCACTCTCCTATATCCTTCTGGTCTGACTCCGTCACACTTATTAACAGCACAGCCTAGGTTACGTGATCCTAGCAGAGCGGACACTCTTCATGGCAGGCAAGATGAAGCACAAAAGACTTTGGGATGCATGAGTCTTCCCCTGTCCCTATTCATTTTCTTGGCATACGTTTGACCTCCAAAGCTCCTGAGCCTGAGAGGGAGCGAAGCATCTAGGGCCTGGTTTAACGCCCACTGAAATTAGTGGAAAAGTGTCTGTGTACATTACAGGCATTATGGTGTCTGATCTCAGTGGGCTTTGACTCATCCCATGCTGAGCCCCCTCTGACTCCCATGGATTTCCAGGGAAGCAGTAGTGGGCCTTTGCTGAGAAGCTGGAGGTGAGTGGAAAATGGTGTGTGTGTGAGTGTGTGTGTGTGTGTGTGAGTGAGTGGGGGTCATTGCTTAGAGAGGTGACAATCCATTACCCAGACAGGTAATTAGCAGTGAATCCCCTGGAAATTCTCCAGCAACAGCGGGATGGATGTCTACTCCAGAGGACATATTGTGTGCTTTCAAAAGCCATGCCCCTGTCAGTGTTCAGCTTTCCCTTTGGCCTGAAGGCACTCAGAAATGTTATAGTGTAGGGACATTCTTTACATCCCTGCAGTATTTCAAGTCTCTTTCCCCTGCTACCCTCCACCTGGCCCCCTGGTCTGGTGACTGCCCAGGCCTAAGGAGGCAAATGAAATAAACAGGGATAGTACCAGGCAATCACAGCCCAGCCTGAAACCGCAGTGTTCCTGACACAGAAAACTGTTCTCTCTAGTTAAGCCAAACTCCCCAAAAGCTCAGACTAACCTGCAGGTTGGGGGTCTGACATCCATAGCAAGCGCCGCTCTGATGACTAATTAGCAGGGGCAGAGGGGGCGGATGGGCTGTTAGCTGGATACATTAATTCACTTGCCATCGTAATGGAAACAGTTTCAAAAAGGTAGAAACAAAAAGCGCATAGATCTGTCCTGCAGGCCTTCAGAATCAAACTCTACTGGCAGCTGCCTATTCCATAGAGGAAAAAATATTCCACAAGTGTCTGTTTATTTTCCGTTCCTCATTTCCAGATAGCCCTACACTGTATGCATTCCTTGTACTCACTTGCATTCCTTGTGCAGTAGCACATTTGCCTGGGGGCAGAGGGGAAGGAGGTGGAGGAGCTAACCCGGCTTTCAAAGAAACCACATTCAATTAGAAGATGATTTCAGACACGTTCTCCAGATCTCTTCCAATCCCATAAACCCTCACGCGTCTTTTGCTCTGCCAGGTTCTTTTGGAAGCTGAAGCACTGAATCAATACAGGAAAATCCTACTTCCCTGGCATCTCCAGATTCACTGGAAGCACCAAACAGAACCCTTGAAACTTCAGAGGAAAGTTGGTTCTTACGAGATTTCTAGCCCGATTTTGCAGATTTATGAGGTTCTGGGGCATTGGAGAAGGTTGGAAGAAAAGACCAATGAGCAAATCCACTGAGGAGAAGTTCATATTCATATACAGATGTTGCCCTCGGTCCCTAGTGCTATAACAGGTTTAACCAGAACCTCAGATCCAAGCTACTTTGGGTTTTGTAGGTGTTCTATCCAGATCTGAGCAGCATGGTCCAGGACTGGTTCTAGCCCAAACTTTGTACCCAAACCTCCAGGCCAAACCCAACAATGTCACCTGCTTAGGGAATTTGTTTATGGAGAACTGTTCACATGAACTATTGTTCTAGGAACTTTGCTGATGACCATGAATCTTTCAAGCAAACCTGGGCCACACTTCTTATGGTTCCCATCTTGTTCTCCAGGGGCGTAGGAGAGGATGGTATGGTTTTCTGCTAAAACCATGAAAAGCAAGGGTTTGTTTCATGTGGGTCAAGTATTTGGTTTCAAATGAACTGGAAACTCCAATGAAACTTGGGGTGGAAATCCACAAGAACAATATCTCGTGGCAAATGAAAACCACTGATGTTCAAGCAACTCCACTTGCAAAGATTGGGTGCTGCTCTGAAATGACCCTCCGGATCCTTGGAAGTTCTTCCAGCACTAAGTTTGATCCATTCATATGTGAGACAATAGCTCATGCAATTCTCTGAACAGAAATATTAGTTTATTACTCTCTGCTCTGAGACAGGCCTGAACCAAAGTCCCAGGTCAGAGCACCAGGGAATTATGGGAAGGGAAATTTCAAAATTCAAACCCAAACCCAAATCCCAAGTTTGCAAATGGCCGCTGCCCTTATGAGGGCTTGAATGAGAACCTCATTATGGAACTTTAGAGTGTTGGAAATCTGAACCTGGATCCAAACTGCATGTCTTGGACTCAATTCTGTGCCAATTTTTGCTTTCAGTTACCTGCGTATAAAGTCTACTGACTTCAATAGACTCACCCAGCATTTACAGTAGGACAAAGGAGAAGAATTTATCCTTTATATATAATACAACAGCTCTCAAACTGCAACCCCTATAGAGCACCAGAGCACCACAGAAATCTTCTTGGTGGCTCACAAAATAAGAACAAGGCTCCTTCAGAGAATCTCCCTCTAGTGTCACAGTCAGTGGAATGAAGTCATTGAAGAATTACCAATATGCAAAATAAAGGAACGTCCAAGAGCTAGATATTCACACTGGCATCTAAATTCCCCTTATCCGAATGATCTACCAGACACAACATACACTGCTTTGCAGATTACTGGAGGAAATGCTTGATTCCAGCACCAGGCTCAGGATCGATTATAAAATGATTAGTATTTTACACAAAGTCGGATTTAATAAAGGCCAGTAGATAGCTCCCCTCCCGTGCCTCCTACCGGATGACTATTAATGTTGGGAAAATAAACAGTCTTTTCCTCAAGCACAGACACACTAATAAGATTCCTCTGCCAACAGGCAGCTGCTTTAGTAAACACTGGCCTCCACCTCCTCCAAAGGGCAGCACGTCAGGAGCAAAGATGGCAACAGACAGACTAATCTCATCAACAGTCCAAATTAAAGGGATACTGCTGAGTTAAAAAAAATACCTAAGGGCCATTATTGTACCTTTAGAACTGACCGAATTTGGCAACAAGTGATATTTCCCCTTCCTAGTGTTACTAATAAAATCTCAGAATGAAAGAACTTTACAAGTTTAACTGACTTCGTGCTTCCTTTGTGGTGTTTATTCATTTTTTGCACTTCACCCAGCATGGGCAGTGGAACTGGATTGGATGGCTTTGCTGTTGGTTTCAGTCAATTTTGATTCCTGGTTCTCGTTCACCACCTCAGGGATACTGAGGGCACAATTCTGCACCACCTGAACTTGATGGCAAAACTCCCATTGACTGCAATGGTGCAAAATCAGATCCCGAAACCCAGGCTTCCGACAAGACAGAAGCACACGTAAGGCCTCTCCAGAATCTGCTAGGCTTTTTTTTTGTCCTGTTCGTTAAGTCTTTTCTATTTGCTAGGTGTAGTGGTGAGACGCCTTACCCTTGCAGCGCCTCCTGCTGATTGTCCTGGGAATTAGCTCTTCCAACTCAGAGCGCCCTCTGCAGGCCGATCTCTTGCTGTCCGCTGGCCCCGTGTCCTTCCCAGATCCCAGTGCCCTTGTACCTGGGGTGCTGCCCCTTGGCAATACCTCCATATTCTACCTATGGATCTCCCCTCCCTGGGGAACACCCAACCCTCTAATCCCCACCTTGCTTCAGTCTAGGGTTACTGCCAGTCATCATCAAGCCCTCGCACTCTGAGGCAGACTGCAGTGTAAGAACCAGTCATCATAGGCAAGGGAGGTTTGGACCAGCTGCCTTTGCCTAGACCCCAGTACCCTCCTTAGGCCTCACTTCAGGCCTGCAGCCTGGGGAGCTGCTAGGCTGGAGCTCCCCAGCTCCCTTGCCTACTCCCTCAGCACTGCTCCACCTCAGGTACCCTGTCCTGCAGGCAGCCAGGCCCTGCTCCCTCCCAGCCTGGAGAGAGACTGTCTTCAGCACCTGGCCACAGCCCTCTTATAAGGGACAGTTGGGTTCGGATCGGGCTGGCCACAGCTGTGGCTGCTTCCCCAATCAGCCCAGACTTGCTGCTTTCCTCAGCCACAACCCTCAGCAGGGCTGTTTAACCCCTTCAGCGCTGGAGTGGGTAACCACCCCGCTACATTAGGCTTTTATTTTTTTTTAAATCCCCCCCTACAAAAATCAAAATTTTGTTCTGTGGTTTACACAGCAATAAAAAGCCCTGCTGTTACAGACATTTCTCCTGACACGTGAATTGAGAGATTGGGTATATCATGTAAAGTGATTGTAAAATCCTGGGGCCAAATTCTTTTGTGTTACACCAATGCAAAACCAGACCAACTCTACCTCTGTGCTGTCACGGATAATGGGAGGGGCCAAAGATGCATGCATGTGCTTATTTCACATGCATCTGCACCATGAATCAAGTGGAGTCACTCCAGGTTTTCACCCAAATAACAGCAAAATTTGATCTACCCACATTTTACATTGTGTATAGTACTAAATAAGACTAAGCGGGTGTGAAACTCTCTACAAAACTTGGAATAGCATGAAGAAAATTTGCCCTGCAGCTGCCCCTTGCAAACAACAAAGAACAAGCTTTCAAGGGTGTTAACTCAGGGAGGTACCTTCCATCAGCACTAAAGTGATGTAAAGTGAGCCTGTAATTCAGATACTCTGCCTCTTACAGCACTTACAAACACTGCTTTCTCACTCCCGGCCCCAGTGTGGTCTGCAGAATAGAGCTACCTGGGTAAAATCATTCCCTTCCAATTTGCTGTTACACTTCTTCGAGGAACAGCCATGGCATAACCAAGAGCCTCAACCAAGGATTCATTGGCCTGGGTAAAATCAAGCTTGAATGAATCACTGCAAGCACCTGGGGAACTTTCTAAGTACCAGCTGGGAATTCAGCTCCAGTGTAAGGCAGAATGAAGCTGTGACATCTTGTATCAGCCCCTTTCCAGCCCTTTTGATTTAGAGCTGAGACACATACCGTGAAGAGCCAATGTATCTTGTGGCAATGACGTTAATCACTACTGCAAGCCACAACCGGCAGCATGTGTGGCCAAACTGTAAATCTAACCGAGTTTTGCTCGTCTCCCAGCCTCTTCCTGACAGGAGTGCAGTAAGCAGATTCCAGTGGCATGTTGACTGCCTGATCCTGCAGCCACTCTATGAAGTCCCATCCCATAGCCACACCGCATTCCCATCGACTGCAGTAGAGGTTCCATGCACTGAACGAATGCAAAACACGTCCAAGACTAAAGGAAATCCTAAAAGTAACACACACTAAGGAATGATCCCAACATGAAGCAAGTTGGACATTTACAAACCTACCCCTTAGAACAAGCAGATTTAGAGGGGGATAGGGACAGAACATGGCATTTAGCTGGCAGGGAGGAGGGGATGAGGCAGTGGTCCAAGGGGAACACATCATGCGTAGGTCAGACACATGCCTACTTCAGGAGAGCAATGATAGGTAAGCACACAGGCGGACAAGGGTCGCTGAAGAAAAAAGCAAACAACCGCAAGTGCACTCAGCTCCGTGTGAATCCGCTCAGGCTCGACTCCACTTGCCCACGCACGACAGAAACACAAACATTGCAATCCATACAGCAGGCACCAGAACCGACCCCTAGCAACGACTTTGGGGCAGTTGTCTGGCCTGTGCTATCCAGGAGGTCAGATGCGATGACCGCGGTGGTCCCTTCTGGCCTTGGAATCGCTGTTCTAGCTGCACTGTATATCCTAAGAGCTGGGATTTTAAAAGCCTGGCCCAGAAGGGACAGGCGTCTCTCCTGTCCTGAAATCCCTCAGAAATAGCATAGGATGCCTTTACCGTGGTGATCACCTCTGCACGTTTTATTTGTCACCTTCACCAAACCACCATCACAATCCTGTGCGGCAGCTTGTCCTAACCCTAAGCCCTTTCCTCAGAGGAAGGATCCTAACCACCCTACGACCTTTCTTTCTCCCGGCTCCATGAGACTTCCTGCTAGGGTGACCAGATGTCCTGATTTTATAGGGACAGTCCCGATTTTTGGGTCTTTTTCTTATATAGGCTCCTATTACCCTCCCACCCCATCCAGATTTTTCACACTTTTTCACGCTGTCCGGTCACCCTACTCCCATTTTGCACTGCCTTCCTGCGCTTTAACTAGCCTCTGTAGCCAGTAACTAGCTTCTTAGCTCATCAACCCCACCCTGCTTAGGCAGTTAAGTATTCTTCTCCTCCATCAGGCATTTCCTGCAGGAGCTAATTAATCCTTAAGGAAGTGATCAGCTACCGGCTCTCAACACTATGTCACACAGCCATGGTGGTAGGGTTGCCACCTTTCTAATGGCTGGTAACCAGACCTTTGAGGCTCTGCCCCCTTTTCTGCCTCTTCCCCCAAGGCCACACCCCTTTTCTCCCTCTTCACCCAAGGCTCCGCCCCTTTGCTGCCTCTTCCTCCAAGGACCTGTCCCCGCTCCATCTCTTCGCCATGCCCCGCCCCTTCTCTCCTTCTTCTCCCCACAGATTAAAAATCTTGACACCCAGGCTTGTTAAGTGGCACCTGGACACACAAGCTGAAAACTGGACAAGTGGTAACCCTACATAATGGAGATGGCTGAGAAGCTCCTGGTTTAGTGAACAGAGCACTGACTAGAAACATATGCCTTCTAGTGGCTCTGGTTTGGTGCGTGACTCTCTCTGGCCAGCTAAGATAGTCTATAAAAAGGATAGACTATCCTTGACGAAGTGGGTATTAGCCCACGAAAGCTTATGCTCTAATACTTTAGTTAGTCTTTCAGGTGTCACAGGACCTTTTATAAAAAGGATGCTGCCTTACTAGAAAAAAGACTATTCTGTTGAATGAACATTTGGGGAGGGGGAGTTTTCATTTTGTTCTGAACTTTTCATGACACTTTTTGGTTCTTGATTAAAAATCTGAAAATGAAATTTCATTTCAATTTTTTTATTTTGTTTTGGTGGGAAAAGTCTCTCTCTCTCTTTCTCCCTCCCCCTGTCCCTCCCCCTTACTGGAAAAAAGTAGTGGGGAGTACAAGAGCCAGAGAAAGTAGAGAATCTTTCTTACTCCCTTTTATTTAAAACCTTTTTTAACTCTTTATGCCGTGAAAAATAGAAGGGAAGTTTTTTCAAAACAGAGAGTTTCCCCATGATTCCGAAACAAAATAATTTGAAAGTTCCAGTCAAAAAATTGTTTAGAAATTTAGTCAAAAAATGACAATTTGTTTTTCAGGGAAAAATCTTGTCATAAAACCCTCATTTTTATCCAGGGAGAAAATTCTGACTGGTTCTGTTACCTAGCTTTGTAAAGCCATTTAGAATCTTGGCGTGAATGGTTCTGGAGAAATGCAAAGTGTAAGAGGAAGAGGTCTGTCAAATAAGATATTTTGGGATATGGGGGAAAGATTTGAAGCCTGTGAACTTGGACAGTGTTCTTTAAAGTATGGATATGGTCAGAAGTGACTGAAAATAGCCCTTTATTTTATTACAGTTGCCCATAGCTGTTGTCTGTGTGTCTCCTGAATCATCTGCTTACAGTTTACCAATCCAAAAAATGTTTACTACTGTCAGAGGCCAATAGAACTACAGAAGAGGAAACCTGGATTATGTTCTGCTTCACAGATCATCCACAAAATATACTAGCCAACTTCAGATTCCAGAATTTTTATTGCTGGTGCTGGAGAAGAGATTCAAGGCATCACGAACAGCTGCATTTTCACAGATTATGTTGAGTTGGCAGTACTGGGAAATTAGAAAAATCGTACTTTGTCTCGTAAACAAAATAGATTTTATATGGAAGTTATTAATGAAGACTAGAGATAGGCTTGAGCCAAAATCGCAGCTCCTAATCCTGCACAACTCTGGGGAAGTTTGATATGGATCTGAACAGGGCAGCTGGAGCTGATATTTTCAACGGGCTGACCCAAAACCCAAGAACTGCGGGGAAGATCAGATCCAGGCCTGAATTGTGCATCTTGCTCCCATCTCTAATCTAGCTCTTTATTTATTGCAAGGATTTCTTAATACACATCACCTAGTATTGGAGTGCTTCATAGATACATTAAATCTGCGTGATATTTTTTGCTGCTCTCGCCTCCCTAGATGAGAAGCTGTGTTTGAAGAACTGTACTATATTTCACACCCACACACATGGTTTTTACAGATAGTCAAAATCATCACCCAGTTATGATGGAAGTACTTGGTCAAATATCAGGGTTTTGCCACACTGCTTGAAAATGGCCAGACTCTTTACCTGGACCTCCTTGGAAAGTTCATTCCATGCTGACGTGGACGGTCCCAGATGCCGTCCTTGGTGTAGCCAGGTGAGTGACTTTGAAGATCAAGACCAAGGATTTGGACTTTGAAGAATTCTGATGCCAGTGGAGAGAGAGCAGAGCTCAAGGAGTATGTGCTCATGGCATCTCATCCTACTGAGGTAGGCAGCTGGAGTCTCCACAAGCCTCTGCATTGCACCCACAATCAAGGTGCTTCAGCAATCCAGGCTGACGGACATACCAGTTCCTGTGGCTAGATCCTCACCGGGGAGGAAGGAACAGAGTTTCTTAGCAAGTTGGATTCTGGGAGACAATCCCTCATGCTGAGTGAACTGCAGAGGGTTTGGAGCTTCGTGTGTTTTAGATGAGCACCCAAAGCTTATCCAGACCTCATCAGTCTGTGACATTAAGGTCCAAACCCCAATACTATCACCATTAAAATCTGTGGGGCTACTTGCATGAGTCAGAATTCCGTCAGAGGCGAGTAATACTTTGTCATGCAAGTCAGCCCAATTGCTTATGTTGGGAATACCCAAGTGATAAAGGGTCCGTAGGGCAAGAAATCCTGAATCTGGAAATTTCCAGAAGATTTGCAGCATGCCATTGCAATGGTCAGAATGGAATTACCACCGTGACAACGATGGTGCCCCGGGTAAAACTTTCCAATGCTGGAGGTTAGAAAGTCCTCGACAGAGCACTCTAAAGGAGGGAAGCCATACCCAAAACCTGAGCCCAATTCAAGACTCACCTCCGCCTTACAGCCTTCCAACCAAGATGAGCTGAAGTGCCAAACAAAAGAAGGGAAGGTGAGAGTAGGAAGGAGAGGAGAAAGAAAACGATCAAGAAAAATCTCCGCAGTGGGAGGCTCAGCATTGCCAGTCCCAATATGACCAGAAAAAGCAGAGTTAAGACACGGTGAAAACAACCAACAGTCAACAACCTTTCAGACTCTTTCCTGAGGGTTAGGAATGGCACTCAAAAGTGGGTTGGAAGAGGTCTTATCCTGAATGAATTCACTCATCCGTATCAACTTGGAAAGCATCCTGTTTCTCTTTCCTCCAAACTGCTGGGTTGTTAACCTAAATTCTGCAGCGAACTCTCCCGTTACTTCACGAGACTGTGCTCTAAGATCCTTGAAAGGATCATTTCACTCTACAGGCTGAATCAATTTGTTTGTTAATCAGCAAAGGTTCAGAAAGTCCATGGGGGGAGAGGGGGAGTTGGTCCATTTAACATTATTATTACATGTAAAAAACCTTTCCCTGATTTTTCAGCCAGCTGTGAGTGAGTTTTTGCTTTGAAAGCAAATGAATCAGGGACCTATCAGCACCCAGCCACATCTGTGCAGAGGTGTTAACTAGCCTCCTGGGATGGATGGTAGAGCAGGAGCATAACATTTAAAGACCTTGAAATGGGAGGGACTGCAGATCTGATAAGTGACTCAGCATTTCACATCTGGACGGTGCTGCAGCTGGCAATCTGAAACCTGCCCCACCCCCGCCCTCCAAAAAAAGCCACTTTTCTTGAGAAATTTGCCATTTGCTCTGCTTTGTTCCTTAAGGCAAAGAAGTCATCCAGGTGACATGTTGATTTTGAGCAAACACACCCTCTGTTGGCTAGACAGTAAATAATGGCTCTTTTTCATACATGTCAATTTGGACGGCATCCAAAGAATGCTGTGTGTGCATTTTGCCTCTGTGATTTGGCTGGCAAGTGTATTTAACTAGGCAAGTCTAGGCAGAAGAATTGGAACTGCTTTACCTCTGCCTGATTTGTAAATTCATTTATTTCTGATTGGTTTAAACAGTGCGTCGGTGATTGGCTAGGTTGGCATTAGAGAAAACCGAAGGCTAATCACTACCCCTTTCTCCCCCCGCCTTCCACCTCCGCCCTCAGCTAGCTGTTGCATCGTGCCATGGTCCAAGTGCATCTGGCATATAAATTAATGCACCATTGATCAAAATCCCCAAACTGGCTTGCAATAGCTTCACGCCGCAAGCACAGGATTCTGAGGTTGGGGGGGAACCAACAAGGTAAGTAGATGACCCGGGAACTCGTTTTCACTAAACAGTTAATTGTTTTGAAAATCTGGCCCCAAAAAGTAAATGGCTGTAGTGTGCAGCATATACCACTAGAGTTCTCCCCAGATAGAATTAAGTCTTTGGCTCCAACCATTGCATGCAGTGGTGCTATAGCCCTGTCAGTCCCTGGATATTAGAGAGACAGCGTGGGTGAAGTAATAGCTTTTATTGAACCAACTTCTGTCAGGAAGAGAGAAAAGGTTTCCAGCTACAGAGAGCTCGACCTGAAGAAGAGCTCAGTGTAGCTCATCAAATGTGTCCAAGAAAAAATATTACCTCACCCAGCTTGTCTCTGATTCCAATTGGCATTTCGGATTCTCTGGCTGGTGGCAGTCTTTGGTTACACTGTTGTGAGAACCTGGGGCCAGACCCTGGTTCCTAGTTTCTACCCTGCTTTACTGTCTGAAAGGGGACATGAAACTGGAAGCACACCCTGGTCTTTGCTAGGCACATGTGTTTTAACACATGGGTGGCACCCACATCTTCCAACGATGATGACCATGTACAACCCTGTGAGAGACAGAGCCCTGGAAAGCTGCAGACAGAAGGGACATCATGGGGCAAAAACGGCCCACCCCGATTCTGGCTTCCGTCCAAAACTGCAGGAATCCTACACAGAGGCATTATGGGTCAGGCAAAGGGTGTGTACCAAGGCTTAAGCATATCTGTTCTGCTCACATTACTCCGCTTACCTAAACCAGTGTGGAAAGGGCACCGGGCCCAGGTTCAGGATTCTGGCCTTGGACTTCCACAGAGCAGCTGTCACAGAATGATGTGTGTCACCTCTATTATTATTTGTAATACAGTAGTGCTGGGAGGCCAGCTGAGAATGAGGACGCATTGTGCTAAGCACTGCACAAACCAAGTCCTTGTAAGCTCTCCAAGGCAGGGGCCTTCTACCTCAATGGACAAGACA
Source organism: Dermatemys mawii (assembly GCA_007922305.1). Taxonomy (NCBI): domain Eukaryota; kingdom Metazoa; phylum Chordata; order Testudines; family Dermatemydidae; genus Dermatemys; species Dermatemys mawii. The sequence continues at coordinate 31,535,792 of ML677343.1, read as the reverse complement.
AAAGAGACGGGAGGGGGGAGATATAACAAACAGGCCGAGTGAGACCATGCAAATCCTACCATATTCTTTTTCCACACACAGAGTGTGAGGAGGGGGCTATCTAAGGATCCGCCCACCAGGCGCATTTCTCCAACCTGCCTTCACCAACACACCCACAGCAGAGGCATGAATGTTTAAAACAAACCAAAGCCCCAACCCTACCCAAATGAACTCTCCACGGCCCACACGATTCTCTCCAAGGCCAGAGATGAGAGAGGATGAACCATGTACCACAGATGTTAGTCATCTTGCCTAAGGCACGGTCGCAAGGCACTTTCCTACTGTGGTGATGAGGGCAGTACAAGAACCCGTCTAGACCGGGACAGAGCTAAATGGAAAGAAAAAGGCAGGGAGGGCATGACAGAAGGGAAGGAAAGAGAAAGGGGCAAGGGAGAAGTAGGAGGGAAGGATGGAAGGGAGCCTGCAGGACTGGTGGTATGAGGTTGATGGAGGTGGGATAGGTTCCTCCACCCACGGTAACCTCAGAACTGCTCCTTTCCTTTTCAAACTAAAACAATTCTTGCCGTGTCAAAGTCCAGGCCTAGCCCCAGTCCAGATGCGTAATTCAAGGTTATCTAATAGGCGTTTAAAACATTAGCCATGGAGCAGATTAGGGTTATAACCTCCTGCATCGCTGAGATGACGTTTTGTTTTTCTAGCATGGATCCTGAGGAGGAGGCCTCCACTAATCTTAGCCCCCCACACATTGTTAATGAGGCATTTCAACACCCACTCTGGACAGTTATTGGTCTCTAATGGGAGGAAAGGTTTTTGTGGTATTTGACCACTTGCCTAATTAGTTTACAGCACAAACGAGCCCTGCTGAGAAGGAAAGTTATGAGCAAGAGATTGTCCCAGAGAGCACTGGGGGAAGGGAGTTCAGGGCCGCAAACACTCCTCATTTCTGAATGCAGAATGTTTAAATAAGCCACTCACCCCAAGAGGCAAAACACTGGAAAGGTGTTTACATAGGTAACTAATATAGGGAGCTGTATAGCCATCCTGGTCTGCCACCTATGGGAACTCACAACACCATGCGGCTTTTAGCCTATGTACAATTTATTTTTTAAAGAGTTGGGGCTGAAAATCTGACCTATAGACATGAGAGCTACAAAAATTAAGAAAAATTTGAGGTAAGCTGTTTCCCCCTTCTAAATATATTAAATAAAAAGCAAAATAAGTTCACTTGATTCCACCTAAAGTTGTAAGATACCTTTTCTGACTCATTCTGCACCCTGCAGTCCTACCCACAGCATTGTCCCTTCTCTACCTATTACTCCGCACTGATGAAGCTGGATGGGTTCCTGGACCAGGCAAAAGAACCAGCTAATGACTCATTTGGAAAGAGAAAGGGACCTGGAAGCGAACATATTACAACAGGCATCAACTGGTGCTCAGCCCAAACAAGGCCTTGTCTACACTACGAGCTAACGTCACCTTTCTAGAGCTCAAATTAAGAAAGCCGAGTGTACACATTTGATTGTGTGCATCCCCAGTAGGCGGGCTAATTTGGCGGATCGCGTTCATAGATCTGCAGCTAGCGTCGACTCTCAGAGCGGCGCACTGTGGGTAGGTATCCAACAGCCCCTGCAGTCCCTGCGGCCCCTTGGAATTCTGGGTAAAGCTGGCATTGCATGATGAGGGCAAAAACAGTCTCACAGGTTTTTCATTCGCGCGTCCCGTCACTCGCTTCGCCCTCTGTGCAAGGTGCAGCAGACAGTCGTTTCGTGTAATACCATCAGCTTCAGTCTTTACTACCCTTAGCAGCTCCAGCAGTGTTAATATTAACAGCAGCTAGTTCCCTGCACATCATACAGAGAGGTGGTGCTAGCTTGCTCAGCATCATTGTTCTCTCACAAAAGGTTATGTTGCTCTATTTAAGCAAATGCTTTTGTCTCAGTTCTGGACAATTACTTTGCCTGAGGGCATTAAAGCAAGGCTTAGACAAGGGGCTATTCAAGGCAAGAATTAATACAACTCAAAGTGGAAAATGCAGCATCAGACCTTACTGGGCAAAACATCTCCTTTCCATTAACAGCCTGCACCAACATCAGCCAGGACAGACTTGCCCCCTGCTTTTTGGACGCTAGTTTTAAAGCACTCTGACAGTTCTATTGCTAAGGGGAGAAAAACATCACACCCAGTACTTATGAGCCAACCAGCTCCCCTCTGACCTATTGGCCTTCTATTATCAGCTAGCATAACACTTTGAAATCAAGACATTGCCCCTTTTGGTAACAAAACCCCCAAAATACCCCAAAGGCACATGACTATTTCTACTCAGCAGCCCACTGGCCATGTGATATGCAGCCTCTTCCCAAACAACCCTTTCTCTGTTGTCAGCCAGTAAGGAGGCAGGGAGGGGGTCACCGTTTGGTTTTTTAAATCTCATAGAAAATAATTAAATGGGAGCAGGAAGAAACAAGAAGCAGAGTGCGCCAGCCAGATAGCGTTATTCGTGCCCTTTGCCTGTGGCACCACTGACACCACCATCTCTTCTCCAGTTTGTTAAGATGGAGTCTGTAAGTCACTTTTAACTGGTTTAGTAGGAAGCAGCGACTGAAGCCTACGTCGGGGAGTTACATTGCGGAAATTAACTCAGACGCTGTTGGTACTGGTGTTAGCTGGACTCTCGCAGCAAGGGCTCCCCAAAAATAGCTCCTCCTCTCCCCATCCTGGTTGTCTACTTCCCTGTCCCTAGATGGGTGCTCTTCCCCTTATCCAATAGTTTTCTCACAATACAAATAATTAATAATATTAATCCTTTAATCTCCTCCTCCCTTCTTCTCAATAAGCCCAGTTTCTTTTTCTCAATATAAATGCATGTGGATACCTTTCCTCCAGCATTTTCAGGGGAATATTTCTGTGTGTAGGGCAGATCCTTTAAGAAACTCTTCTGCCATTCCCTGAGGAACTGGCTCCTTCCTTCTTCCCACCCATCTTAAAACACAAACAAATCAAATTGTGTAGTAAAACACAACAGGTAGGATTTTCAAAAGCACTCAGTGTTGGCCTAATTCTGCCCTCACTGCACTCTGTGATAAATTTGGGATAATGAGAGGTGAAATAAAACTTACAAGAGATATAGGCTCAGCACATAGGGTGACCAGACATCCCAATTTTATAGGGACAATCCCAATTTTGGGGTCTTTTTCTTATATAGGCACCTATTACTCCCCACCCCCTGTCCTGATTTTTCAAATTTGCTGTCTGGTCACCCTATCAGCACAGGAATAACTGGATGAAACTCTGTGGCCTGCAGCTATGCAAGAGGTCAGACAAAAATGATCAAATGATCCCTTCTGCCCTTAAAATTATGTATTTAGAATCTGGAGGATGATCCCTTTCACCTGAGAACAATGTAAAAATAAGGCCCATTTTTTGCTGGATGGGTTGACAACATCCTTTTAAAGACCAATGGTACAGATTCTGTGTTATGTTATTGATTACACTGGAATCATTTCACCTCACTGGTCAACCGCAGCCCTCTCTGGGGTAGAGCTCGGCAGTTGTTTAACAGTGCACAGCAAGACTATGCAACCACTTGGGAGAGGAGGAGATGAAAAATGCAACATCCAACAGAAAGTGCAAAGGGACTTTGAATAGGAGAGAAAACGTATCAACCCATGTTGTGATATGGAATATTATTATTAATGCTTATGCAGAGTATATTAATTAATTCATACTTATATAAAGGATATTATTAATACCTAAATATATACATTTCTATACAGTATATGGAGAATCAGTAGGTCTTCAGGCACTTTACAAAGGAGGTTAGCATGATAGCCTCCATTTTGGAGATGGGGAAACTGAGGCACGGAGCAGTGATATGACTTGCCCAAGATCAGCCAGCAGGTCACTAGGGGAACTGGGATTAGAACTCAAGTTTTCTTTGTCCCAGTCTAGTGCTCTGTCCAATAAGTGACGCTGTCTCCCCTATACTGAAATCATGTTGAGGACTATACTTACTCTGTACGGTGCCTTCTTGCAGATGTCATTTCACTAGTGAAGAGTTCAGCAGCTCTCTCCTACAGGGCCTTCAATTTAAAAAGCATTACACCGTTGCACTTGGATTCAATCGCTAGTGCGCATGCCATCTGGGGTTCCAGCCACTAAGGAATATTGACTATCTCACAGATTGCGTTTGGCATAACCCTCAGTGAGGGCACCTGCAAAGCACACTGGCCAAGGAACTGTCAAAAAAACCCCACCTGACAATAAAAAATAATTACGTAAAAAAAAATTCATGTAATGGCCACAAAAATAGATGAATGATCTATTTACCTCATACGCTCCCAGAGGACAGATATATTTAATACTGTCAGCTTTAAATCAAGGAGACAATAACTGACCACAGGGAAAAGCAAAACCAAACGGGCTGACCAGCGAGACCCAAAGGAGCACCTTTGATGAACACTATGCTACAGATAGTTCAGCTGTATCATTCTGTTAGAGCTGCTTGTGCTGGAACACCTTGAGAGGTAAGGCTGAATCTGCCGCTTAGCTGGTGATCCTAACCCCCAGTAGTTCAGGGGCAGGTGATCAATCCTAAACTATGCAATGCCATGCTATAGCGAGAAGGGTGAAAGAGTGATTGTGAATTCTCTTTGGATTCCCTGGCTGATGTTGTAATAATCCAGCAGACAACAGCCACCAAGGGCTTGATTCGCCGCTGCTGGGCACCTGGTATGGTCATGAACACCAGCGCAAAAATGGGTACATTTTTAAAATCAGATCAGAGTGGTAAATGGGGGTAAATGAATATACAAGGTATAAGGCAATAGAGAATCAGTCCTGATGAGTTAATAAGCCACACAACCCTGGAAAGCTGGAACTATCAGTCTAACACCTTGGTTCTTCATTGTCAAAACACGTCGATTTCTATTGCCTAAGCTAAAAGATCGCCTTTAGCTGACCCAAGTTTCTTATCTTCTCTATGGGCCAACCAGGAGAGGACAGCATCACACAAGCCCCAGGCCCCTAGAGAGAGACAATATCATAATGTCTTTTGGAGCAGCACTTCCCAAATAGGGGTTGATGGAATATTTGCTAGATGTCTGCCAAGAGATCATCTGATGTTGGCACCTCCCCATTTCCAGCTGCCAAATCATTGCATCAAAAACAGCTAAGATTACATTCCGTACTCTCCTAACGTGACTTCCACTTGTGAGCAATTGTTGCAGCTCCCCCAGGGAAGTTCTTTGATCCCAGTTGGAAAAGAAGGTGGTTCACACAAGGACAAATGGTGAGAACCCTTTGTTTAGGAGACTGATGAGGGCACAGGGTTATTGTATTGGGGCTGTTCATCAATGCATCTACTGCAATAGTCAGCCTCCAATGGCAGTCATTGTCTGATGCCCTCAGAATACCCCTACCTAATTGTACAATGCTGTACATTCAGGAGAGTTTCATTCCTGATACCTATAGGAAATCACTTCCTGGCCTGAAGCATGACATTTTATCTTCCCATCTTACCACCTTATCTTCCGTAGCTCCAGCTGTCAAGCTCAAATATGGGCACAAATCCCCCCACCCCTTTCAACATCGAGCCACAATATCTTTCTCTGTGACCTCCCAAGTCAATAAATGCCACAGAAATTACACCACCGTGTTACCCAAAAGCAGCTTTTGTCCCTTTGGGGAGCATCACGAAAGGAAGCCACCCTACCCCAAAGTGCATGCTTCCAAGCACTGTCTGCAACATTGAGCTGGGAACAGTAGCTCCCAGAGGTCTGCACGCTCTTGCTAGCAGTACTGGTAGTCGTGATGTATACACAAACAAGGCAACAAATGAAAGTGTAAGCCACACACCTCCTGGGTCTGGTGTTCTGTCCCATGTAGTGGCATCACTTAAGAGATTAATTAGTCTGCTACAGCCTTAGCTACGTGGCTTTTACCTCATGCAGCAGAGGCTCATGCAGTAAGCTCCAGAGGTCCCAGTTTCAATCTCACCTGCTGATGACCAGGGTCGGTTGGTGTTACAAAAGCCATGGAGCTTTGCACCAACATGGGCACAAAGCTCTTTGCCCCATAGAACAAGACTGGCCACAGAGAAAGGAGCTTTATTTTTAAGTATCTAAACAATGGGAGGAATAAAACAAAAACCTCCTGGCAATAGAAAAAGGTAATTTAACAACATGGGGAGGGGCTGAGTTACATCCTCTCTGTATTCCCCCATCCCCGGCTGACCCTTCGCTGGGGGATCCTCCTTCAAGAGTGGGAGATGTGTCCAGTCTCCAGGCCTCATTCAGGCCTTGGCCTCTCTGTTGAGCCTGCCATACAGTTGTCATGTGACACCTTTCATGCTAGGACTGGGAAGGAGAGCTACCACCTCATTTCATGCAGGCCACCGAACCATCATCAGACAGCAATGCTCTTCAGTCTCCACCGACCTGCACTGGATTCCAACCAGCAAGATAATGATGGAAGATTCCCTACCTCATTACCAGTCTCCTATACTCTCCTGTGTTCCCTGAACCTGGCTACTAATTCTTTCCTTTCTGAAGCATTGGGTGGTTTGTGATGCTCCTAAAGGCGTGAATCGAGCTATCATGGTGTAATCGAACGTTGAGGAGAAAGTGAACTTTTGTGTCCATCTAAGGAAAGAAGCTAACACTTCCCAACAGCAGACAGCGTTAATGAGCAGTTTTCAGGTGGGGAAATGCATCTCCGTCTGCAACCCTTTTCTATATTGCTCCTTTGTGACTGTGTAGTCACTGCTTGAGCTGACATCTCTATTTTATGCCAGTGCACTGGAGCGTGGATACATTATAATCCAGGGGTCTCAAACATGTGGCCCGCGGTCCACATGTGGTCTGCGAAGTCCTTCCCTGCGGCCCACCAAGCTCCCTGCCCTCCACCACCATAGCAGTTTCCGGGAGGTAGGGGCCAGAAGCGGAGGCTTCTCTGCTGTCTGGCTGGGCCGCTGCCAATCCCCAGCTACCAGGCACTGCTGCTGTGGCTTCAATGAATGAGCTGGGGCAGCGCTTCTCAGAAGCCCTCTGCAGCATCAGCCAGGAGCGGTAAGCCTCCCTCAGAGGGAGGCGGGAGGGTGGCAGGGAGCCTGGCTTACCACTCCTGGCCGTCGCTGCAGAGGGCTCCTGGGAAGAGCCGCCCCAGCTCATTCATTGAAGCTGCAGCAGCAGTGACTGGAAGCCAGGGCTGGGCAGCGGCCCAGTCAGGCAGCAGAGAAGCCTCCTCACCCCCAGGTGGGGGTTGCTGCCCTGTGAGCAGCCACAGCTGAGTGACAATCCACGGCTTTCAGGTCGGCTGCAGCAGCCTGGGCTTGCTGCGTCTCCCCCTGCCCATCGTGCCCCACTACCGGTATCCCCTGCGGAGAGTGCCAGGCTCGAGCAAGGGGTGGCGGGCAGGAGAGTCCAGGAAGGCTGAAAGGAGACGGAAAGAGGAGACAGAGGGACAGGGAGGGGCAGTTTAGGGATGGGAGGATCTTGAAGCTGGGGGGATGGGAGGAGAATTTGGGAACAGGGAGCAGGCTTGGGGGAGATTTGGGGACAGGGCACTGGGTTACAAGGATGAGTGGGAGACATTTGGAGATGGAGAACAGGGCTATGGGAGGTGAGTGGGGTGAGATTTAGGGATGGGGTACAGGGAGTTGAGTTATAGGGGTGAGTGGGTGGAGATTTAGGGATGGGGAGCAGGGTTATGAGGGTGAGTAGGGGAGATTTGGGGATGGAACGCAGGGAGCTGGGTTAGGGGCTAAGCGGGGATGGGGAACAGGGTTATGAAGATCAGTTTGGGAGAGAGAGAGGGAGACTTTATAAAATTATAATTGATATTAGGCTGAGATGGGCTGAAATTTCTGTCAGATTTATCAGCATATTACATTTGAAAAAAGCTTGAATCCTCTGAGGCTGGTAATTACTTGTTAATTTAGATTTGTTTGCTTGTGTTTCCAGCTCTGGACTTCCCATATTGCTCTTGCTTTGTTTGCCAAACAGCTGCTGGCGGTGCCTAGCGCTTTCCAAGAGGGAGCGGGGAGCTGCGGGCTCAGAGGAGGCGGCGAGGCAGGGGCGGGACCTCATGGAAGGGGTGGAGTGGGGGCAGGGCTGGGGGCAGTGAGGGGAGGTGTGTCAGTGTTGCAGCCCTCGGGCCAGTGCACTAGTCCTCATGTGGCCCTCGTGGTCATTTGAGTTTGAGACCCCTGTTATATGCCATGATATTAAGGTTAGTAAATAAAAATGCAGTATTTGGGCATAGAGGCAGAGTGGGCATTCAGCCACAAGGTTCGCTGTTAACTGCTCTCTGGAGAGGCGTACACAACGTATCTGGGATAAGTTCCTCACAGCTAAAGATTCAGTTGAGTTGGCTTGGTCTTCACATTCTTAAATCAACATCTGCAATTAAAGCACCCAAACATCCTTCTGGGAATCTTTAGCATATAGGTGGGCGTCTCTGCTTCCTTTGACACAGACATAACTTTCACTCTTGACAATGGGAGTGCTGTGGCATACCACAGAGAAAAGAAGAGTCTCAGAAAATGGAGGCACTCTCTCCCCAACTTTGTACATTTCTGTTTTAAGTGGCTCAGAAGGCAAGTATTCAAATCAAACCAAAGTTCAGGGGTATTTGGAGCCAAGGTTTTGGTTCAGCCATGGAATCTGCATTTAGACTTATCCAAAGTTCAAAGATCTTTGGATCCAAGGTTTGGGTTCTGATGCATCTCGAAGAAGCATTATTCTCGCACAGAACAAAAGAGGCACTTGATGATATGTATTGTGTGGAAAGTAGAGAGGATGGCTGTTCTAGTGAGTAGGGACTTGCCTGGGACAGGAGAAACTGAAGTTCAAAGCCCTGCTTTGCCACAGATTGCCTTGGGCAAGTCATTTAGCTGGTTTATGCCTCAATTTCCCCTCTGTATAATGGGCATAATAGCACTTGCCTGCCTCTGAGAAGTGTTGTACACTAAAGACTGTGAGGTGCTTTGGTACTAGTGTGATGGAGGCCTTAGTGGGACTTCAGATAGATAGAAAGTTTGAATCTATATTAGAATGCCTTTGGGTGGCACCCACTCTACTTAAGGTTGATTTCCAAATTCTATTCTAACCCCGTTCTTTTCAATTTCTCATAATGTTCTCAAATGCCTTTCAAGCTGAAGTTTTCCATGCTTTGTCTGAACTCAAAGTGGGGGGAAAACACGTATCAAAGTTGAAGCAACATCATTTTTGTAACTGGCAAGTGAGGCAAAAAACCCAGCATACTTTCCCCATATGTTCACTAATGTTCAGTGTTTGATATTTCAACCACAAGTTTCCATTAACCCATTTGTTTTTTCATTTGTTTGTTCGGGGGTGGATTGTTGTTGATTTTCTTTTGTAAGACAGCCATACATAGTTGGAGATAAATGATGACTAAATAACAGCATCTAACACCAATTAGCATTTGTATAACATGTTACACCTCCAAAATGTTGTGCACACTAATTAATCAATCAATAAATCACATAAGCAATGTAAACGCCTCCTAGTAGATGGCTCCAAATGGAAGGCAGTCTGACTCTGACAATCCTTTCTCAACTTACTCTAGCTGTCTCAGATGTCTCCTGGGCCTTTCAGGAATGAAGGTGGCTGCCCATTAACAAAGCGGAGACTCAAATGCAGTGCAGATCCATTTAGATCAAAACAGCCAGGATAATGATGGCCATAGGAGAATCATCCAAAGGGAAACAGACGGATGCCAAAGCTTTTCACTGACAAAAGGCAGCTCTAATCACATTTGAAACAGGGTTTTTAGCAGCTCGAGCCAGGTCCATAAATAAACCAAGATTAGGGATCACAATTTTTTTTGGTATAATAATATCCAGACCCAAATGTAAAAGGGAAATTCTGCATTCCATTAGCATCCCAAGAAGGGCCAACAATGAACAATTCTGAGCCACAAAGAGAAGATGCACAGATATCCTATCCTTATGGAGACCTCACCCGCTCCAGCAAACTCGTTAATTATGTCAACTGCATTGCCCTCATTTTTTATACGGGAACAAACAGTATGCTAGACTGGCATCACCCAGATTAGAAGAATTTAAATCAGGGGTCAGCAACCTTTCAGAAGTGGTGTGCCGTGTCTTCATTTATTCACTCTAATTTAAGGTTTCGCGTGTCAGTAATACATTTTAACGTTTTTAGAAGGTCTCTTTCTATAAGTCTATAATTTTAAATGAAGCTTCTTAAACATTTTAAAAACCTTACTTACTGTATATACACTAATAGTTTAGTTATATATTAAATTAAAATGCAGAGATCCCCAGACCGGTGGCCAGGCCCCGGGAAGTGTGAGTGACGCTGAAAATCCGCTCACAGGCCGCCTTCTGCACGCGTGCCATAGGTTGCCTACCCCTGATTTAGATCATGCTCACAAATAGCACCATGCCAACCAAAATGCCAGAGATAAATAAGGAAAAATGCTATGTCCTCAAGCCAAACTTTATGGGACTCCAGAGATAAGAGAATTAAGACTTGGAAATATTTATATGTATAACCATGGACATGGAGCAACCTTTAGTGTGGGATGTAAGCCCCCCGATGACAAACAGCAGAATTGGAGAAGACCACACTGAAGCTGGAATCCATCAAGCAGCTCAGCAAGATGGAAAAGATACCCTTACTGGCAAGCAATAAGTAACACATCCAGCATCATGAGCAGTTCAATGCCAGCCCTGAGAGAAGCCAAGCTTTGAGACATCTGGGTTCTGCAGGCAGTTCCAAAGCAGGACTTCAATCTTGTCAAAAGACATAGACCAAAAAGTTTCACACTTGAGTACCTAAAGTTAGACACCCAGGGAAAGTTTTTGAAATCACTCAAGTGACTTAAGAACCCACTGGAAGTTTTAGACAATTTTACCACCAAACACATATTTAAGCACCTAAAAATAGTCTTATTTTTAGAGCTGCTTGAGCATCTGAAATTCCCATTAAGGTCATCAGAGGCTACGAGTGCACACTATCTCTGAAAATCAGGCTACCTACCTAGACTCTCAGGTCGCAATTCAACAAGCAGCTGCCTAATTTTAAGCACATGAGCAGTGGTGAGTTGAACTTGGGGACTACATTTCAAATCAGTAAATTACAGATGATCTAAACCAGTGTTTCTCAATGACCAGTCTGTGAACCAGCACTGGTTGAGAATTCTCTGGCAGCAAGCCAATTCCTGGTATCAAAAAGATTGAGCAACCTTGGCCTTGACCAAAACCTATTTAACCTCCCCAAACTCTCTCAACCAAATGTTAGGATGGTTGCATACATGGGACAGAGAGCCAAACACCCCTTGAATTTGTGTTTGCGGAACTGAAACCTGATCAATGAGAGTTGGCAAAAGCAAAGCCAATTTTACTACTTGCCCATCTATCGCTAATTCTTACAGCTGAGGTTATTTAATATTGCTATTATGGCACTGCCCAGAATCTCCAAGCAGCATCAGAATTCAGTTCTGCTGGGTGCTGTATAAGCACATATGAAGACACAATCCCTGTCCCAAGGAGTTTACAATCTAAGATGCTGCAGGAACTGCATTTCCACAACCATTCTATAAGCGTAGACAAAAACAGTAGAAAATCTGCTGCATGGAAGATCCCTGAATGAACAAGGAGATAGAAAGGACTTTTGCATCTGTAACTGCTGTGATTCCATAAGGATGTTTAAAGAGGGAACAGAGGCCATTTTCCTTGTGGTAACCCTATTGTTATTTGCTATGCCCCTGAGTACAAATACACATGTAATGGGTTGCATATTGGTTAATTCCCTTCACTGTGCATTTAATTGCTTCCTTGTTTTCTTTATTTTCCACTCTGCCACATGCTCATATTTCAGTACAAGCTCATCTCTTCCACATTTGTTTATTATGTCCACAGAAACGGAAAGGTCAAGAGAAAATATGATTTGTAATGGAATTTCCTAAATATTAACATTGCTTTGATATACAATACAGTTCCATGACCTTGCCTGTCAAATGAGTCAGCAAACAAATCTCGCTTGCTTTGCCATTAGGTGTAGGTTCTTTCACGGCAAGTCCTTCATTGACAGAGCAGTCAGTATGAATGCTAGATGATGGGTGAACCAAATCAGCTACAGTAAGGGGACTTTCCTTCCCTCTTGCTTCCCACTGAAACTTCATCCAGTCTTTTCTCTTACTAACATGAGGGTCATATTTGTTCCAAACTAACTTCCCTAAAGAGTGACAGGGTACATCCTGGACAATGGTTCTGCAAGTTTCTCTCATCTATTGCTCCCTGCAAATCTACCTCATCCCTCTTTGGAAGGGACCATGCCCTTAATGGATAGGTGAGTCCCCTATCCTATTGGATGTCTGTCGACATTTCCAAAAGGATTGGTAATTTTTTCGTTATTTGGAACCCTCCTTCACCAGCACCTGGTCACTGCCAGCCGAGAGACAGATGGTGAAGGGGGAGATTTTTGAAGGCATCCTAAAAGACGGTGGGAGTTGGGAGCCTAAGTGCGCTCTGGGCTTATGATCATCCAACCCAAAGCCCTTACTGCAGCTTTCCTCCCAAAGAAGCCAGTGGAAATGCGGGTGGAGTAAAGACTTTGAGCAAGTTTTCAGACTTGGATGCCTGAAATTAGGCAGCTAACTCCACATTCAGGCACCAAGGTAAGTGATCTGATTTTCAGTGAGGCGGAACACCCCCGTCCCTAGTTGGAGTCAATGGATGGATTGTGTGCTCATATCTCTGCAAATTAGACTCTTTGGGTTTAATAAAAACCTCAGCATTTGAACCTGAGCTGAGAGCTGAACTAGTAACCGAGAGCTGACAGACTAGATATCCCATTACAATCCTCCTGTCCCCTTCAGCATGTGCTTTTCTAATTATTGTAAATGTTGCAGTGATACTTTGAATATACTGTTGACTTCATTTTGAGACTTTGTCTGTAGCGGAGGATATAATCCTTAGTGCATGTGATGCATATCTTACCATTTCAACGTTCACTTCCCAGATCTCACGGGAAAGGGTTTCCATTTGTGTTAATTTCATGGACAAGCACTGTTTTTGCTACACTAGAGACATATGGGTGGAAAGTGTTTTCAAGACACGAGAGCATGTTCAAAAGGTGAATGCATGAGGGAAGTTACTCTGAGTTCATTATTGGACATGCAGAGATGTGCACTTTTTCCAAATGAATATTAGATCAAGATGATGTTCGCATTCAGCCTACAGATGCAGCAGCTGAAGCTGGGACGCAATTCCCCCTATAGGATTGGATTGCACAATTAGGTGCATTATAGAAGGTTTACGTGTTCCTTTAAAGCACTTGGCTTCAGCCACTGTTGGAGACAGACAACTGAGAAAGGGAGGATCAGTCTGCTCCTAGATGGTAGTGCTTATGCGCTAACCATAACAACTGAAGGAATGAGATACAGCAGGGGTAGGCAACCTATGGCATGGGTGCCAAAGGCGGCACATAAGCAGATTTTCAGTGGCACTTAAACTGCCCAGGGCCTGGCCACGGGTCCAGGGGGCTCTGCATTTTAATTTAATTTTAAATGAAGCTTCTTAAACATTTTTAAAACCTTTAAATACAACAATAGTTTAGTTATATATTAAAGACTTTAGAAGGTCTCTTTCTATAAAATGTTAAAATGTATCACTGGCACACGAAACCTTCAATTAGAGTGAATAAATGAAGACTCGGCACATCACTTCTGAAAGGTTGCCAACCTCTAAGATACAGTATAATGTAGTGAGTTAGTCTTACACCAACCTGGCAAGCAAAGGGGTGGAAGAAAAAATAGATTAGTCTGTTTCTTCTAGGGTCCTCCCTCTCCACTTCCATCTCAGAGTGGAATCTGGACTTCCCCTGCCCAATGGAAACCTTTCTCTCAAATGACACTTTGAGATTAACAAGAGGCCATTCCTGCAAAACTGTGGGCCAACTCCTGCAAGGTTTGAGAGTGCTCAGAAAGGTGCTGAGAACCTAGAAGAACCAGGCTGTGTGTGACATTCTCCTTCCCTGTCATTCTGGACTGACTCTGCTGTCTCCAGACCCCTCCTAGCAAAAGTATTCATTTTTTAAAAATCCATCCTCACGCTGTAATAGTGCCTGGCATTTACAACAGACAATCCTCCTGCTAGGGTTCCCAAGCTCATTCTGGCCAGTCTTAGTGTTGCTTAAATATCTATTTATCTAACCTAATCTAATCTCTCTCTTTCTCTATATATAGTAAGCAATGAGAAGCTGAGGATTACCAACTCAGCCTTAATATAGGTAAGAAGAGAAACATGAAACAAATTCCTCTCTAACTGGCTGGGAGTCCCACTCAACAGAAGCCTTCTCCTCTTTGTTTATTTTCCTCTGGGTGAAGCGCCAGCCTGTCCTATTCCCATTCTAGACACCAACTGTGCTCCTTACCGAGGAGCTGTGATGTCAGGGCATATTTTAAGAAGCAAACTTGCCCCCAACCCAGGTTTGGGCTGGTTTCCTATCCCTCAGACAACCCCTGCCCAACCTCACAGCATGCTGCAGAATAACAGCTGACGCTGGCTACTGGATGCCAAAGCTGGCGGTGAAGTGGGATGTTAAAAGGAAGGAATTGTCTTTTCCAGTAATATCCCTGAGAAGAAATAATATGCTTGGCTTGTCTCTGTGTTGATACAAGGGTGACTCATTAATCCAACACTGTGAGACTGTTTTAAGGTTAATGGCAGGCATCTAGAATTGGCACTGTGTCAGCTGGCAGCTCCCAAGCCCAGGTAGAAAATGGACTTCTCTTGCTATAATAGACCAGGAAAGCAGCTTACCTAACGATTTCATTCTCAGGCTCAAAAGATTTTAAACAGGGTCTACTATTGTTGCGTCTTTGTTTCTATCATGGTGCTTCGGTTAAGATTGACCCACAAAGGAAAATTAATTGCATTTGTGACCCTTTTTAGCTTCTTTATGATGTATAAAATAGACCAACGTGAGTTAAGTTTGCTCATTTTTATATTAGAATTACAAGTCTGGCCTAGCCTGAAACTCTACGGACAACTGGAGAACTGGTTGGTTTATAACCTCACAAGAGATTGAAACCTGAGCAACTGTGAGAGGGGGAGGGATTTATAGTCAGAATTCTTAAAACTCTCAACACCTATTCAACTCAACCCCCTACTGCCCAGCTGGGGGAAAAACCTCTCCGTGGAGGATTCAAAACACCCACTGGTATTTCTAGTTTGAGAAAAGAAGCAGAACTGACGTTTCTAGTTCAGCCCTTTGTACATCAAAAAGCAGATATGCATAAACATTTTCTTTTTGCAAGTCACCTGAGTTTTCCCTTGACTTTTAAAAGGATGTTTTTTTGGTTGGTTATAGCCAGCCCATGGACCTAATGCCAAAGTTCTTACTCAAGAACTATTCAGGCAAAATTCCCATTAAAAATGACGAGCCAAATTCAGAAGTGCTCAAACTTTTCCTGGCCATTGCAGGAGACCTCCAGCACTGGTGCACCTCGGTCCCGCTGATTCTCTGCCCATGGCACAAAATAGTCTAATCTCCTGGGAGTCTCATTTACTTTGGACTCATTTCTGTTGCTGAGATTAGTGTGCAGATGCGGGGTGGGGTTGGCGGTCTGTGATATACAGGAGGTCTCATCCCTCCGGCCCTAAATTCTTGTGATGCTGTTTTTATCCAGTCCAACCTCAGGAGAAGTTTCCATTAAGCAGAGGCAATGGGGCAGTTGGAGACCTATGGAGTTCAATGCCCCACAAAGAACTTCAAGTCCTTCTGCCCCTGCCTACAACATGGAGAGGAACAAGGAAACCAGTCCCCTCCCAGAGACAGGCCTGAGCTACCTCTGGGGAAACAGAAGCCCAAAGGGACGCCAACGCTTTCTTCAGTGCTTGCAACAGGAATCAGCTCTGAGGTGATGCACACACTTTGGGGCTTTGCAAGAGGAGCCAGGCCCAGCTTGTTGCAGAGTATGCAGGGCCTTACCTATGAATTTTCCTCCAGGTCAGACTGGCAGAGACTCGGTGGGAGAGGAGACAAGAGGTGGTCTTTCTCTGCAGCCTGAGGCACGGGTCACTTGCTGTTTTGAACTAAAGTAAATGGGGGGTTCTTTATAACTGGAAGTCTTTAGATCAAGATTTGAGGCCTTCAGTAACTCGGCCCAATGTTTTGGGCCTACTACAGGAGGGCATGTGTCAGCTTCTCTGGCTGCAATATGCAGGGGGTCAGATCATGATGGTCCTTTCTGGCCTTAAAGACTATGAGACTTTTCTGTTAGGCCTCAACTCCCGCAAACTTTTATGCATATGCATAACTTTAGTCACACGAGTAGCCTCATAGAGTTGAATAGCGCTGCTCGCATGAGTAACCTTACACATGTGCTTGATATTTACAGGGTTTGTGCCTTAATGCTGAGGGTTTTCCAAGGGTAATGATTCCTTTTCCATAAGATGTATAGCAGTAATACAGACAGCATCCTAACCCTAGGCAAATCACTCAAAAGTAAAGCCCCAAATTCCAAATCTCTCAAAAATGGCTACAATTTTTTGATCAGTCCTACAATGTGAGGGTCACATACCTATAAACAGAACAAAAACAGCCGAGATATTCAGATTTAGAAATTATAGCTATTATCAGGGTCTTGAAAACTGGCTTTCACTTATTAAAAATACTCGGAAATCACACAAAGAAATGCTGATTGAAGTTTCAGGAGACAAGCTGAATGAAAAGAAACAATGTGTATGCTTAGGAAGTATGTTTAGTACCACTGGGGAGGGCTCTGGAGAATTGAAAAGAACCACCACTGTGCATGGGTGGCAGTGAAATAGGAAGCAGGAGTACTGAGGGATTGACAAGTAACAAATTGGAAGGAAAGGTGTATGCTGCCTGTTTATCTCTGGCTGCTCTATGGTTTGGAACAGGTAGGTCCTCCAGAGAGGGATGTAGTAGAAAATAATATACAAGGAGAATGATAGGAAGTGGAGGATAAACAGGGTATACGTGGAAGAAATCAAGGATAAGATGAACTTGGGACTCTCAGGTACAGGTGGACTGGAGAGACACGTTTGAGATGGACATGTGATAAGAATGGGAAAAGAATGACCAGCAAAGAAAGCTTGGGACAAAGAGTATAGCAAGAAAGGACATAGAAGACAATGGTAAGACTGCAATACCGCAGCCCTCTTAGCACTGGGATTTGAAACCTATTGCTTTCTAGAGAAACCTGAAAATGGTTCTCTAGAAAGGTGCCAACACATTGCCAAATACCACTTAAAGGAGACCTAAAATTGTCTCATCCAGGTTATCTGGTCCTTGAAGCCAAATCTGACAGCTATCGTTATTTACCAGAGGCGTGATCCACGAGGCTGCTTTCACAGCCTGAATGTAACTAGTATTGTAACGAGCCTGTGGCCATTTAAGCCTTCCAAGTTGTCGCAGTACTGCACACCAAGGCCATTTGAAACTTTATGGCAAAAGCAGGGATAGAACTCAGATCCTCCTGTCCCAAAGCAGTGGCCTCTAATCTCTTGATCTAAAGGAAAATGACTGTGACTGCTAAAGGCCCTTTGATACAGGGTAGAGAATTTCAGATTCTATACAGTAGAGAGCATTGGTCCATGCACATTAGCTGTTCCATTACAACCTATATGGAGAATACAGATGTATATTGCTAATGGTCTCCTTAGACCACAGACTCATATGTTCTCAACTAAAATGTTAAATCAAGAAATTTACCACTGTAACTACCACTAAAAATATATTCTGTGCATGTGGAGGGGTAGAAATGGCACCTTGAGGAATACCATGTTCCACCAGTGCTGCAAAACCAAGCAGGTAACAGCAATTACAAAGTGGGTCATTGCAGCCTGTAGAAAATGTTGCGTTAAAGATTTGATTTGAAGGTGGGGGGGCGTTGTTAAGATGTCTATCCTCCGGGCAGTGCCTCGCTCAAGGAGAACAAACAAACAAACAAAAACAGGCAACACACAGCTTTGTGCCAGTGATGAAGTATTTTATAGCATTTCAATTTAAATAATTTAAAGTGGAAACAAAGATTTTCTGTTTTATTCCAACCTCCCGGCCAGTGACAGGAGAAATCTTCTTTGCAATTGCTCTTAATAAATCTCTGTAAGGGCAGGAGCTCCAGAAGCTTCCAATCTATCTAAAATCCCTCATCTGGAATTAGGGAATCCAGGCAAAATGCCCCAGCAACAATCAGCCTCAGAACTATCAGGCTGGGGAGACTAAATGGGGCTAACTTCATCCTTTCCCTGGGCAAGATTCTCAGCCGTGTCCATTGTCTGCTGGGAATGACTTAGTTGGTAAGATGCTGCATCGGAGCCAGCTGTGGCAGCCTAATTCTGGGGCCAGTTCTGGCTGGCCCTGGCCTTCTTCAGAGCAGCCTGGGGTCTGCTCCAAATTACATCGGCTGGCTGAGACCCCAAGAAGCCTTTGCACCAACTGAGAATAGTCAGAGGGCAGTAGTGCTCCAGGCAGGCTGTCTTCAGCAAGGGGGCCTGTCGGGGGTGTCAGGGGTGCTGGTTATTCTCGCATTACACTAGCTGGGGATTCTGCCATCCAGGATTTATCCCTAGCTGTGGAGATCTAGAAGCTATCCAGGACCTTGGAATGGACAGCTCAGCGCAAAGGGGGAAGACCATAGCAAAGAATCTGACCCGTTGTTCTTAATGCATGTGGCCATTTCAGACTTTAGGAAACTTGTTCTCATTTCAGTCATCTATGGATATGCCTACACAGCCTGTGGCAGCGAGCCTCCCAGCTTGGGTCAACAGACTCGGGCCGGGGCTTGGGCTCTGAAGCCCATCCCCCTCCACCAAATGGAATGACATCTAGAGTCAGGATTCTACAGCCCCACCTCACTTTCTGAATAGCTTTTCTTATTTCCCTGTTTTCTCCCAAAGCCTGTGCATCCTAACAGGACTCAAACTCGAAAAGGGCAATTAAAAGCTTTAACAGCTGAGGAAAGCCAGTCACCCGCTATTCTAATTTGCTAACCGCTTTCATTACACTTCTCTCACGGTTTTATTACATTTTGTAGGAATTTGGTGCAAAGACCTTACAGTGCAGGCTAGAGGCAGACAGAAGAATGGGCAGCCGCTGTACCAAACTCCACGACGCACCCCGTGCTTGTCCAGCAGCATTCTCTGCTATTGCAGTCCAGAGACCCACCCACGCCCCACCCTTATGGTTCCTGTTCTCCACACATAACCCCAGTCCAACACATCTCCATGGGAAGTTGTGCCAAAGCATTTCACTCAGGGCCTCGACACGGCCTGCTCTTCCACTCCTGGGTCCCCATATGCATCTGGCTCTTTTGCATTCCTTCTCTTTCCCAAACATATGAACCTCTCTGTCAATGCACGTAACTCCTGATCTATGATAGCCCCCTGCTATTTCATCTGAGGGCTCCCTCCCACACAGCTCTACTAATGCACCTCGATCCCGGCCTACCGTGTCTCATGAACAGAGACAGTTGTAGCTGCAATACGCTACAATCCTGACTATGCACCATTTTCTAGACCTGAAAGATCAAGAAGTAAACTCATCTTATTCCACGGTGCCTGACCTTCCTGGACACTAATAGCATTTTACCACCATCAAGACAACACTGTTAGAATTTCTATGGCCTTTTTCATCCCAGTTGGAACATTACTACATAGGACACCAATTTGGATGAGTACATGACATCGTGCAGAGAACAATAACTGAACTACCACACATTCTGTTTTCCTCAAGTTAATTTTCAATGTGTGCTGAGGCTTTCCCTTTCACAGTTTGGCCCCTTTCCTCACTGGCTGGATGCCCGTAGCTGGCAAGTCCGGGGATCCCAACAGATTCATAAATAATTCAACAGCTTGCTGAGTATAGTGATCAATCATGTTTATGATTCTGAAACATTCAGCAAAAGTAGGCAAAGTTAGGAACACAAAGTAACAGGAATAAGGTCAGGAGAAATCAAAGAGGACATAGTACAAGAAAGCACCCGAGACGCCGACTGCAACAAGGCCGAACGGTAACGAAGCATTTTCATTTAGTGTGTAACTAAATAATTTTTTTCCAATTTCCTCTATTTCCATATAAGAATATTTTAGAGGCCCTAAACAGTCATCTGAACAGTTCCATCTAGAGTAACCCTGTTACACAACAGCCAGTAGCCTATGCTTTAAATATCACACCAGAGAAAAGCCTGCATTTCTTGGACTATTTACACCTCTTTACTTCCCAACTCTAGGAGCAAAGTACGCCACAGAGACAAAATTCATCTACCCCTGTGGCTGCTACTACCTGTCCAATATGCAAATACCAGTTTTCACTCATGCTATTATTGAAGTTTATTGGCCCAAGAGGGTCTGTTTTGTGTGTGTTGCTATTTCAGCAATACTGCCTGAAAACCAGAAGTCAGACTGTTCCCTCCATACTCTGGATACGTCGGCGCAAAATTACAGCCTATTTACTTGCACAGATATTGCCAAATATTTCTGGCAGGAAGAATTTGACAACAGACTGGGCTCTAGCCAGATTTCTGAAGTCCTGTTTTCTTCTCAGTTTTCCCTTTCCCTGGCTGTCATGTTGGAGGTACTAGTGAAAAGGCTCAAAAAGCCCCTAATATTACAAAAGGGGCTTTGCCAAAATTCAAGATCTCATCAGTCACCGATGTAACAAAGACGTTCACAACAAGCATCGCTTGATCATGTTGCATCTACACATGCCTCTCTACACACTCTGCGGAGATGGGACCAAACCAAACACCCATACTGCTCCTAGGACCTTGGGAAACCTTGGAATATGGAAAGGACACTCATGGCTGACTGTTCTCTTCAGAATGGGCCAAACCAATCTTCTAGATGTCTCATCCTTTACATCTAGCTCTGAACTTTGAAAATCATCAGTCTCATCTACAATACAGATACACACACAACCTTTCTGTGACATTCTCCCTAACGGCAGATGAGGGCACATGTATAAAATGGTCATTAAGACAAATACCAAAGTGGTACAAAAATTAGAGATGGAAGAGACCTCATTATCTCCAATCTCCCCCAAAGCATGAATGTTCATTATAGTATATAATCAAGTCCGATGTTAAATCACTCAAGCACTGGAGCTGCCTCCACATCCTAGCCTAGACCTTTGGAAAACTTTGCCTGGTGGTAAATGTGGCATCTAATCACTTAGCAAAGATTCTAATTGCCTAGGTACCCAGAACAATCCCATAGGTTTGCTTTTAACCTCAGCACTGAAAACCTGAGATAATTATCAGCACTCCTATTTTGCCCTCACTGTTCCATATTCCAAAAGGCTACAGCAGGTGAGAAGAGAGAGTTGAATGTAGTGAGAAGGACTAGGAATGGGTAGAGTTCCTTATGTAAAATCCCACCCATCTGAAGCAAATAATCCTGTTCCAAAATAAAAAAAAAACACCAAGTAAGAATACAGCTGTTAAAAGAGAAGAGGATTTTATTTTATTTTAATCAGAAAGAAAGCTGAGAGGAGCAGAATCAGACAGGGTGGGCTGAGGCTGGGACTCCAAAAAGAAAGCTATTAAAAATAGATTTTAAAAAACATTTCAAAATATTGAATTACTAAAGCTGTCAACCACACATTTTTTGTTTCATTTATCTTGATGAAGCTTAAAACATTACCATTTAAAAAAATGTCTGAAGTCATTAATACATGCATGTTTGTGAAGGGTCTGTTAATACAATGCCGCTACAAGAACAGTAATGGTGGATACCTACATTTAAAGCAGCAGCTATTTAGTCTTGTGTCTTCGTTATGCCTCCAAGGAGCAGACCTGATTATAAATACATACATTGCATTTGTTCCTTAGGTATACATTGTACCACCCTTAGAAAGCCAAGTCTCAGAACTACTGGCCCATTCTAAGGGAGTCCTGACTTCAGGAAGATGTGAATTTATTAGCATGATTCCACCCAACAAGAGAAAAGGGCCTTTTAATGAGTGCCCAGCAATTCAGTACTAGGTTTTATGCAACAGATGGGATTGTCCGGGAGCATGATGCCGTCCTGTCCAACGCTGGGGTATTCGTCCACTAATGATCAGAAGATTCATTAGCATTACTTGGAGTTCTCTCCTCTAAGAACAGAGCATGCTCTCCTCTGCTTAACTGATGATAGGTGACACGATCACAGCTTGAGATGGAAGGATTACCACCTTGAGCAATACAACCCCTCCGAATCCCCCCACACCTCAAAACGCCTTCACAACCGACCCAATCTTACACCCATCACAGGCAATGGAAGTTTGGCTGGTGATTTCAATGGGAGCAGAAGCAGGATCCAAAGGGATTGGTGACATTCCCAAAAACCAGCAAACACCCCACATTTTCCAGATAGCATGGAGTGCTTCCCAGAAACAAGCAAGACCTACATAGGGCAATATTATTCTCACTCCCTGTCACGTTACTAAAATTATCTGGGATCATATAGATCATTGGTGCATCCAGGGTCCTGTAGGGGCACCAAATATTAGGTAAAAGGGGTCATATAAGGTGTCTACGATCAGGTTATGGTCTGCTGATTATGATTATGCTATCTGTATGTGTGTATCTTGTTCGTAGCTAAAGTTATGAAGATTGGCTGTATAGTGTCTGTATTTCAAACTTATGCTTGCTTTTGGGTGAAATCCCAAATAAAGTTACTGTTGGCCTGGCCTTCCTGATGGCCCATCAAGTTCCAATCAAGCTAACAATGAACTTTGTAGATGCTTGTCCACACCCGAGCTTCCCTAGGAATGTGGCCTGGCTGCTCAGGTGCTGAATCTTGAAGAGTCATGTAACTGGACCCCATGGCTCTGAAACTCCATTTTACAACTGGACTCTGATTAGCAAGAAGGAGGCGGTCTCCACCCACAAGAGGAAGTCTATATAAACCTGAGAGAAGGATCTCCATTTTGTCTTTAGTCTCCAGCCTCCAGCCTGGCTCCTACTTCTGGATGGGACTTTGCTACAAAGGGGCGCTCTGGCCAAAGGATTGATGACCCATTCCTCCAGGGAATGTATTCCAGAGACTCTGATTTGAACCTGCAGTTATTCTACAACTGATGCAAGCCATTACTGCATGTATTTGATTTCCTTTAACTATTCCTAACCCTCACCTAGATCTTTTTCCTTGTATAATAAACCTTTAGATTTTAGATTCTAAAGGATTGGCAACAGCGTGATTTGTGGGTAAGATCTGATTTGTATATTGACCTGGGTCTGGGGCCTGATTTTTTGGAATTGAGGAGAACCGTTTTCTTTATTTGGGGTATTGGTTTTCATAACCATTTGTCCCCAGGACAGGTGGCTGCTGGTGGTGATACTGGGAAGCTGGAGTGTCTAAGGGAATTGCTTGTGTGACTTGTGGCTAGCCAGTGGGGTGAAACCAAAGTCTTTTCTGTCTGGCTGGTTTGGTAACCCTTCGGGGTGGGGAAACCCCAGCTTCGGGCTGTAATTGCCCCTTTTGAAGCCATTTGTCCTGATCTGACACTCTCAGTGGGTCACACCAGGAACAGCACCGTCACACTCCCTTTCCTGGTAGAGTCCACATTTCAAAAAAACAGCATCAGAACTGGCAGATTCACTGGGGGGTGAGAGTAGAGGCCAGTGATTGAATTCCCATCTTAACCTTACATTAGGTCCTTCTAAAGCAGGTCTGTGGTACCCTGGCAGACCAGAGAGTAGACACCACTTGATTTTACAATAGTAGCCACATGGATGACATCCATGGGCCTGATCCAAAGCCCTTTAAGTCAATACGACTTTTTCCATTAACTTCAAGGGGCTTTGGATCATGCCCATTTGCGTAACTTCCACGGCCCAGTATTTGGAGAAGACCTTCTGAACGGTCTTCAGTAACAAAACTTCAGACCAATTAATTGATAGTCTCCCGTGTTGGTCTGCAAAAGCAGCAAAATGGCAGCAACCCCATGCAGCTGCTCTGTCTGAAGACAACAGCATCTGAATGCCTGAGCCTGATCCAAAGCCTGTGGGTGATGGGAGTCCTTCTCTAGATTTCAATGGGTTTTGGATCAGGCCTGTAATGCATTGGTGTTCGGTGTACTGCTTGTGACAGGGGATCATAAGGATCCCAGATCTCTTAGCAAAGCCTTAAGAGGTGCAAATACATAATCTCAATCCAAGTTTATTAATATAAAAATAAACATTGCAAAGGAAAAGGAAGAGACAAAAACCAGACATACAGCCTCCAAGTCCCTTCACTTCTCACAACCTCTCCCTCTACCACAGCCTCCACCCAACTGAACAATTTCTGTTTTATACCCTAGAATGGGTTCCCATCATGCCCCAGTCTTAAAGGAGTACTCCTCCTTTATCCATTTAGCTCTGTGGGATCACTGAAAAGGGGCTGGGAAGACAGAAGTATGCTGGCTAATGTTCAGATGTGCAAAGAAAAGAAAACAATGCTTACAGCAACACAGTTGGAGAGACATCTTAAAGTGACAGCATCCCCTATCACACCGCTATTTACATTTCTAAGAACTTGGGTTTGCCTGCAGCTGCAGCAGCCATATTTTTTCAGTATTCCTGCAACACGTTCCAGAAGAGAGAGAAAGAAAGAGTCTCTCTCTCTCTCCCTCTCTCTCTCAGAGACTTTACTTTTGTTCTTTCTCATTTCCCTTAACTCTAATATAAAAGTCACACTGGATTCTAACTTTTTCTTTGCTGTTTGTCAACAATCTCAGCTTCCATGTGTGTCATTACAACCCGTAAATGAACCATCCAGCTAGAAACCCAGCAATCTTGACCTTTGGAAGCGGCGGGAGCTTTTGCAATCAGGGTTAGTAATGCAAAAGGCCTGGGATTTCACTTGCCCTGTGCAACCTCAGAGGTCTCCCTTCTCCAGGCTGCCCCAGCTACCTTCCCTGGCTCTCTCCCTGACCCTTAGCACTGACAGTGATGAGGCGCCACATCCCTGTTATTGACACAGGATGTGGCATGCCAAGAAATGCAGCAAAGGCACATGCCAGCAGTTAGTGTCAAACTAATTTGCAATGAAAGGGCCTTTCCCTTTATCGGGTGGCTAAAGCCAGTTGCAAGCCTTTGAGCAAAGAATTGTTTCCATGATGCAGTTGTCCCTGGTCCCTTCTGCAAGATAGATGGGTTTTTAGTGGCATGTTTCTAGCTCAAATGCACTTACAGGGACTATGTGCCAAAGGACATAAGTGACACATTTTTCCTTATTTTAGAGTAGGAAAACATTCTGTTAAAGCTCAGTATTGGGAGCAGAAGGCTTCAGAATGTAGGTGTAGGGAGAATATGTTTATGGAGGAGCTATATTAAGAACTTGGCTGCCGTGAGCTTCCATCCAGAATAAGTATTATTGCTCTTGGGACAGAAAGCTAATCATTAATCCAAAAGAAAAGAAGAAAACTCAATGGAACCAAGCTTTAGAGACAGTGTCTATTTGGACTCCGGAAAGAACATGCTCCATTTCAACCCGCATTGCGGGGGATGAGCTGGAGATTTGTAGAACAGGATCCAGGAAGGAAGGAATACCACACACAGCCCATGCACAGTTAGGTGGGTCAGGAAAGGTGAAAGGGGAAGGACTGAAAATAGGTGGATATGCCAATGCTAGGGGCAGACACTAGCCAGGAGTGACCATGGCCCCTGCCCTAGAGGAAGCCATGCAGAATGCACCTCTCCCCCCAGGTGGCGTTACGAATACAGAAGTCAGCCGCCTCCAACAGGTACTCACTTGGCACATCTTACCCATTGCACGGGCCTTTGAAACACTGACCCTGTCGACTGCGATTCCTCACAATCCCGAGCTTCATTTCTGGCTGTGCTCATCTGTTTTTAGGAGCACCGGGACAAAAATAATACTGAATGGTCACGAAAACCACTGCAAAAAATGGGACGTCTGAGGCTTTTTAAAGGCCTCTCTAGCATAACCACCACATAAACATTTACAGGGATCCCACAGTGATGGCAACAGAGCCGTAAGCACAGCTTGTGGATCTCTGACTTTTAGGTACAGTGGGTTCCCAGCAGTTCCTTGAGTGATCGGTCTCTCTCTCTTTTCACCCCTCTTTTAATGTTGAAGAGCCAGTGCCTCCCTCTGATTAGCAGATAGCCAGAATCAGATCTTTACTTTTCTTCACCCAATCGAAAAAGAGCTAAAATATCCTTGTCAGGGCTCGAGTTATCTTGCCAGAGTTTCTTCAGCTAAAAAAAGGAAATGACTCTAATCTCTGTGCTGGTATTGGCATGAATGGATTGTGACTGCCATGAATGCACTGCTAACAGTTAACTGAACAGTTCTATTAGTCTGAAAAGCTACACCATATTTCCAGGCAACTTGACACATTAATCGTGTGATTGATAGCATTAATGTCAAAGAGTCAGAGAAATAGAAATAGCTCCGTCCTGCCCTTAATGATCAAGTTCTGGTTTCTATTCCTGAGTCTGCCATGGACTTCAGGCCAAAAACATTCCACAACACCAGTGAAGTTACATATAGAGGATGAATTTGCCCCTTCCTCTGCAACCTTGGGCAAGTCACTTAACCATTTGGTGCCTTGGTTTCCCCACCTGTAAAAAGGCCATAAATTAAGAGGTGTGTTACCGAGCTAAATCCATTAATATTGTCATATAGTTAAAAAATCTTACATGGAAGGCGTTAGAGAAGGGCAACCTGTTATTAGCAGAAGCTTTGTTTGCAGAAGTTGCCTCTATGTCTATTGCATATCACCAGTGTAAAAATATATGGATATACCAGTCTTTGCACTTATACTCCAGTGGTTTGTTGCTATAAAGTGCTCTGTGGATGGAAGGGATTGCACTGCTGTGAGGGAGCTATGGAAAATAAGATGATTGACTGGTTATACCTACAATCCTAATGGCCTATTAGGGATTGCCTAGAGATTTTATTTCCTAAAGAATATACAACCATCCGTACTGGAGTCATTCCTACATGTCCACCTGAGGTTTTTTTGATGGTCCCTCATGGGGCTAGATTGCAAGTTAAGGCACATACACGTTTGTTTATTTGCACATCTAACTTGTGCACACAAATCAGGTAATTGCAGATATATATGGGGTAGGGTTGGTTGGAAAACTACTGTCAAACTAGTTTTTACATGAAGATCTGGGGTTTGACTTCTTTTTTCTGGAAAGTGGACACCTTCACAGAAATGTCAACTTTTCATCCAAAAAATAAAGAAATAAAAAATCCCAACCCCCCAAAACTTTTAAGTTCTTTGGCCAAAAACGTATTGGTTTTTCAATAAAAAGTCAAAATCGGTTCATGGAAAAAACCCTGTATTTCTACTACATCATTCTCTGCACATGTACTCACAGTTACTGGGCTCCCCTAGTGCTTTGAGAATCATTGCTAAAAAAACCCCAAGGCTATTACTTTCTTCTTCTTTCATCTAACGTAACCATCCCCATTGCTGATCAATCCCGCCCTTCACTGAGCAGCCTCAGGAAGCCGATGTGATGGCATTGGCTGTGCTTTAGCAAGACACAGGGCAGACCACAAGGATTGATTTCATCAATCTCCTAAACAATCCCAGTCCAGTGATATCTCTGCCATCCACGCCGCATCGCCTGAATCAATGCACTGGATTGTCAACCTAGACTTGGATATTTAACATTGCTGGGTTTTAAGCCGTATGGAAAAAAAAAATCCCGAAGTATCTTCGCAAACATGGGGAGCAATCCAGTGTGGCCACTGACTCCTGCCATGGCTTGTTCCTCCATTCAGTCCAGATTGGTCATGTCCCTGCATATGACGTCCCACTATCTAGTTGGCTGTCAGCCTCAGGGTTGGACTGACTTTGGTGGTGTTTACATTATTTTCAATGGCATCCTATCTTGTGTTAGGGTTGCCAGGTATCCGGTTTTCCATTGCAAGTCCCAGTTGAAAAGGGACCCTGGCAACTCCGGTCAGCACTACTGACCAGGCCGTTAAAAGTCCGGTCAGCCGCGCAGCAGGGCTAAGGCAGGCTCCCTACCTACCCTGGCTCTGGATGGCTCCCAGAAGTGGTAGCATGTCCCCTCTCTGGCTCCTAGGCACAGGGACAGCCATTTTTCTAAGGTAGCAAAGTCTGACATTTGTACAATAACATCAGCATAAACTAAGGAGCTTAATTTGAGATCACCCAATGTCACTCTCTGCAACTCATTGGCTCAGGGTGGGTTAGTCTGTGGTGCAGCTACCTGCTGAGAATCAGCAATGCAATCAGTCTTCTTGGTGTGCGAAGATGAGATTTTACCATAAGCCAGGTTCTGGGCTCGTGGAGCATGTTTAAGAACATGATGAAAGGTGGTGATGATTCCATGCTTCCCTGTCTTGCACCAAACTTCAACTTGAACCAGTTGCTTCATTTTCCACCAATTCTTAAAGCAGCCCAAGAGTCTTCACACTTAGTTTTTATCATTGCAATGATCTTATCTGACACTTCATATGAAGTTACTCCTTTCCATAAAACGTCCTTCCAAACCAAATCAAATGCCTTCGTAAAGTTGATGAAAACAGCAAACCTCTTTAATCCCCATTCTTGTTCCCCCCCTTACTCCCATCAACTGTCAGAGCATGTCAGCTTGGTCTGAAACTGCACTGTTCCTTTCACTGATGTTACATTACTAATAAAATCAGCAATGTGAAGCTGAAACAGGCTTTTATTCAATCTTTTAAAACACCTTTTTTTCCTGCAGCCTCTGAAAACATTTCCTTTAGTTTTTTTGGAATATTGTGCCTGATTTAATCTTCAATAGGGCAAGGCTTACACATAATATAATGTGGCATTTCAGGGGCAACCAAGTATACCATGGCAACTTTCCACTTTTCTCCAAATTGTCAGCTATTGGCACTGAGTCAACTGCACAGACCAATAGTCTAACTCAGCCTGGCAAGACAGACAGGTCCAGATTAAGTTTAGATCTGAAGTTACTCAAACTTTGAGGAATTTGAGACAAGTATTTCATCTCTACTAGGACCCAAGTGAGATCTGGAAGCCTAGAACCTCTGGAAAGTTTCAGTCTAAATTGGAATCTAAACTTTTTAGCTTAGATCCAATTCTACTGCCAAAAGTATTTCATGGGGACATTTCAGGGGCACAGTGAGAGCTCTTATTGTCAATTTCTACTAATATTATGGTCACACCCAGGGCCCCAATTAAGACTGTGCTAGGCACTGTACAAACTGAGACTGAAAAAGTTACAATCTAAAACAACATGTGATACATGAAAGGTGGGGGAGAGAGGGAAAACATCATAGCATATACAATTTTTAAGCACAGATGAATTCCTCTTGGGTGGTCAGTTCAGTCACAAAGGAGCATCTCCGCTAGCAAAACTGCTAAGATGAATTAATCTGTTCAGCAGAAGCCTTTACCTGCATTAATTCAGCTACTGTTTGTGCATGCTCCACGAGCCCAGAACCTGTCTTCTTATGATAAAATCTAGTCTTAACACACCAAGACTGATTGCATTGCTGATCCTCAGCAGGTAGCTACACTGCAGACTAACTCACCCTGAGCCAAGTGTCTGCTTATCAGATTTTAAGAACAATTCCATGAAGAATGATGAAACCCCCAGAAGCGGAAGAGCAGGATGGGATTGGGCCAGAAGAGTGGGAACAAAGAGGGCTGCTCCATACCATGCAGCCTGTTATTTAGCACTTTTGTTCCCCTCAAGGCCAGCAGCAGCAGCATAAAACAGGAGCCAGATATTAAGCACGTAAGGAGGAACTCTCTGTTTAAATCTCTTAGATGTGATGCTTTAGAGTAGCTGCCAAGTATCAATGGAAACTTGTACAAGCAGCTGGAGAGCCCTTGAGCGATGCTTCTGATTTCAGTTTAGTCTCTCGTTTCCTAGCTGACCCTATTCCCCTTGAGTCAGCACCACCAGCTGCAATCTTTGATCGGACACACAGACTGTCTCCCTGATGAGGACTCTTGTAGGCAGGGCCGATGCAACCCCTAGGCAAACTAGGTGGCCTCCTAGGGTGCCAAGTGGTTGGGGGCACCAAAAAGCGCATTCAGGGGAGGAAGTGGAGCGGAGGTGAGCTGGGGCAGGAGGGCGCAGGGAGGGCCGCCTGCAGCAAGTAACGGGGGTGGGGAGGCGCACAGGGGAACTGCTCCCTGCCCCTGCTCACCTCTGCTCTGCCACCTTCCCTGAGCATGCCGCCCCACTCTGCTTCTCCTCCCCTCCCCGGCTTGCTGCACCAAACAGCTGATTGGCACCGCAAGCCTAGGAGGTGGGAGAAGTGGAGCAGTGGTGGCGTGCTCAGGAGACAAGGCGGAGGGGAGGGGAGCTGGGGCAGGGAACTGCCGCAGGGCTCCCCGGGCGGAGGGGGCAGGGAGCTGTTGCAGTGTTCCCCAGGCGGGGCGGAGCTGCCACAGGATTCCGGGGGAGGGAGGGCGGAGGCGGGGGGGCGCAAGGTGGAAGTTTTGCCTAGGGCCACGAAATATCCTTGCACCGGCCCTGCTTGTAGGAAATGCTTTGCTTTGTCCCCAGTGCCTGTTGGTCACATTTTGTTGTTAGATTACGCCTCCTTAGCACACTTGCCAGCACTTTAAAACTTGGTCCTACTATATTTATTTACTAAATAACAATTATTAAGTGAGACTTTATAGTTCATTGTGCAAATACAGCCTGAAATTTTGTCTGCTCCACTCTTAAAGAACCCTAATGGAGAGACTTTAAATAATAAGCTACAAGGATAATTAGAGATGGAAGAAATTTTACAGGGTTCTACTTGTCCATTTCCACTCTGCAAGCACAAGCGTCCCCACTGATTTGCTCAGTCTTTGCATTATGTTAATTCAATGCTAAACAAGTGACATTTAATTCGGGCAAACAAACAAGTGCTCTGGCTATCTGTTTAGTCATTCCTGTGGCTCAGTTTAGCAGGATATACTTCTAGACCAGATCATGATAGGTTTGAATCCCACTCCCGGACTGAAAGAAATATGCAAAATGTTACAAACCTCTTGGATTTGTTCTGTAATTTTTCAGGAGATGCTATTTATTTTATAATCCAAGAAAAGGGGGTGGGAGATTAGGGTGAAGAGGTTACCTGTATAAGGATTTCTTATTAAAAACAAAAACAGTTACAGACCTCCAAAAGAGAAATAGTTATTGTGATCATTTCTTTCCTGGGAATCCTATATCACACACTACACTAAACACCGAGCTGTGTTACATATATCTCCTCAATGCACATTGCTCATGGCTTTTCTGACCTAGTTTTAACACACTACAGTGCATGGTACCACCTCAACACTCAAACGGAAATTGGATGGTGGGGAGCAGAAATCTACATGAAAAAGCTTTCAAAAAACCATCAGGAGTGATAATACCTTTCCCCCAAAGGTAATATCCTC
This sequence comes from Dermatemys mawii, assembly GCA_007922305.1. Taxonomy (NCBI): domain Eukaryota; kingdom Metazoa; phylum Chordata; order Testudines; family Dermatemydidae; genus Dermatemys; species Dermatemys mawii. Next base: position 31,504,419 of record ML677343.1, on the reverse strand, counting down.
TGCAGATCCCTGTCTTGGAGACATCGGAGCCAAAGGGGTGTCTGTCAAAAACAACCCAGCATAATAGGGAAAGAGTTCCATATATTGAATATACTTTCCCAGGGGCAGAAAAGTTGAATGGAGGCGTGGGAGAGTAATGCCCTGAAGTCAATGGGAGCTGTGCCCACATAAGGATTTCAGGAGGTGTCCCACGTTGTACTTTCTTGGAACAGTGGAAGAACTGTGTTTTTGTGAAAGCCTGACAGATCCCCTTTAAATCAGATATCGCTGCAAACCAGACACAGCTGAAAGGTATGAGGTTAATCGGAGCTGACTTTCTAATGAGTGAAGTACATATTTCAACACCCGATAAAAAAAAATAAATCTTGGCAAAGTTCTAACAGGCCAAGTGAGCAGAGGCAATTTAAGTTTGTTTATTTTTTTAGTAATTAATTACAAATTAGATTAGGCAGCATCACTCAGACCGAGAAGTAGGGAGGAAGGTGTGTTTAGAAAAAGATCCTGAAGGGCCCAGAGACCTAAATTATTTCAACCCTAAGGCTTGTTGATAGGGAAGGAATGTGCCAATAATTGCTACATTTTCATTCATAATAATCAGGGAAGTGTAGGCACTTGTCTAAAGTGGAATTAAAGCAGCCTACAGGAAGATATCTTCCGTTTCCTGGTTTTAGCAGTGTTATTTAGTGTATTAGAAAACAGATAACTCTAAAGCATTGGCAGCATATGAGGGACCTGACAGGAGGAAAACGGCAGGCTCTTTAATCAGATTTGGTGTTGTCACAGCCAGAAAGGTTTTACTTCCAAACCAAGGACAAACAGCAACAGTAATAAATGTCTGATGTGCACTGCGTTTCTAAGGCCAATCTGCTAACAGACCAGAATGTACAAGGTACTCACGTAATATTAGAAATATCCCCGCCTTACCGCATGTAGACCTCAGATAGCCGCACAGGCTCAAGTTACATCGGCACTACATTTTTCCCAGAAGCAGGAAAGTGCTATTTCCAGGCTTATTATATGATTCACAACAGACCTTCCCACTGAACCATCCAACCCCCACTTCTTGTCCTCTGACCGTCCCCTCCAGAGACTCCCTGCACCTAACCATTCCCCCAGGACACCACCCCCATTTAAGCCCCCCTGCTCCTTGTCCCTTGAGCACCCCCTCCCGAGAACCCTTACTCTGCCCCCCAGAACCCCACCCCTTACCCAATTCCCCCTGCTCCCTGTCTCCTGACTGCCCCCCAGGACTCCCTGCCCCCTTATCCAACCCTCTGGCCCCAGCCCCCTTACCATGCCACTTAGATCAGCATGTCTGGCAGCTGTGCAGCCCACCGGAGCTAGACACGCTGTCCCACTCCCTTACCACACCACTTAGAGCGGCAGGAGCTCAGGCCCCACTGGAGCTAGCCCTGCCGCTGTAGCGCTGCCCAGGAGCAGCGGGCCAGAGCACTGGCGGCACAGCGCACTGAGGCCGTGGGGGAAGGAGGACAGCAGGGGAGGGCCAGCGGTAGCTCCCTGGCTGGGAGCTCAGGGGCCAGGCAGGACAGTACCATGGGCTGGATGTCGCCTGCGGGTCATAGTTTGCCCACTCCTGATCCAGTCAGATCTCCTGGATATCACAGGCCATAAAACTGCACCCAGTTACTCCTGTATTGAGCACAATAATTTCTACGTTACTGAGTTTGAGAGGAAGGGTTGTCCAATTGTTAGGGCACAAGCCTACAGCACAGGGGACCGTGGGTTCAATCCCTGCTCCAACCCAGATTTCCTGCAAGATGTTGGGCAAGTCACTTAACCTTCCTGAGTACCTCGATGCTGACATAAAACTCCCAGAGTACTGAATCTCAAAGCCTGACTCAGGCTTAGGTAGGGTGACCACCAGTCCCCAGGTGGGCGGGACAGTCCCAAAATACAGAGCTGAAGGCCTAATCCCAGGCTGAATGACTGCAGAGCAGCAGTTTTCCCAGATTCCCTTTGGCGCTGTTGAATGCCTGCCCGGGGCTTAAGGGCGGTGGGGATACAGGCCAGAGGCTGCTCTCTAGCGGGGCCTCTGGAGGAAGAGCAATAGCATGGGGGAGGCCACAGAGGAGAGAGGGGTTCCTGCTTCCCGCTTTTGAAAAGGTGGCCACGCTAGGCTTGGGCTGCGGGTCTATAAAATTGCAGTGTAGCGGCTCGGGCTCCGAGACCCTCCCCACCTGCAGGGTCTCAGAGTCCAGCGAGTCTGAACATCTTCACTGCAATTTGATCACACTGCGAGTCCAACTCAGCCTCACCCACCCGTGGTAACAGAGAAAGGAAATGAGGACGATAGCTGGTCTTTGGCTAGGACATGCCTGCCAAAAAAGCATCCAGCGTCGATTTAAAACTGTCAAGAGATGCAGGATCCACCGCTTCCCTTGGCAGCTCATTCTAGTGGTTAATCAACCTCACTGCCTACAACGTGTGCCTAATTTCTTATCTGAATTTTCCTGGCTTCAGCTTCCAGCTATTGGTTCTTGTTCTGACTTTCTACACTAGATTAAAGAGCCCTTTAGTATTTGCTGCGTTCTCCCCAGGCAAGGTAGACTGTAACCAAGTGTATATGTAGTGGGGCCTATATAGAGAAGTAAACACTTCTTTGTTTGATCATAGAATATCAGGACCTAAGCACACATGCTTCCCACACTTTAGCTATACACCTCAGGGTGCTGTAGACTAAAGAAGCAGATGGAAGAAGACTTAAAAGGTTTCCTGGCTCTGGGATGCATTTCATACAAGTTCACAAAGAAGAACATTAGGGGGGGAAAAAAACCCTCCCAAAATACAAATGCAGAGTGCTCTTTGGCCGAGGCTGCCAAAAGTAAGAGTCATCTATTTACAGTGGTTCCATGATCACAAATTCCGCTCAGAGAAGTGGAGGGCTGGAGCCTTGTTATGTCAATCATCTGGGACACATCTGATATACAGTCGTGTATATTCCCAAGTATTATGGGAATCTGTCCAACAGGAACATGCTGCCCATAAGCAGCAGTTCTGAATGTTTTCCATTCCACGACTCAATGTTCTAACACAAGGTTTTCACAGCCTCCTCCCCTTGTTTCTCTGCCCTGGCCCCTCCATCTCATCCAGCCATAAAGAAAAGAAGGATGGTTGTCACCTACACATTAAGAACCCACGGGCCATATCGTTCACTAAGGTGTTTTCCAAACCACAATCAACATCAGGCTGCTAACTTTGTACAAAAGACAGAGACCCTGAGAGTTCTAACTTCAGCTCTGTTCTATGTTCATGCCACGGGGCATTGGAAGGGTTTCATTGCTGTACTCTGTGAAATAATTGATGGCGCTTTCTGGGTATTGCCAGTTGGGTGAAATGAGCACTTCCAAGTTGTCTTCAGCCAAGATCACCTAGTCATCAACAGCAGTATGTGTTTTGCATTTATGTCTATCTGTACTGCGTGACGACCTTCCACACCAGTATTTCCAGTTGTTTTACAATGATTAATAAATAATGTCCTGCTCTTGAGAGGTGCTGAGACCCAAAAAGCCCAATAAAGTCAAAAAGAGGGGCAAACTCTTGACACCTTTGAAAATCCAGCCACTTGTCTGCATAACACTCTTCTGAGGAAGATAAGCATTATCCTCTTATTACAGACGGGAAAAATATGGCACAGAGCGGTGAAGTACCTTGACCAGTGTTACACAGTGAAGTCAGGAATAGAACTCAGATCTGATTCCAAGTACCCTCAGCTGCATGACTGTCCTTCCTTTCTTCCAGTGAAAGCCAATTAAAAGCAAATAGAGATGAGGTCTGACGCAGATAGAAGTCTTGGCTTGCTTATGCTATGACTCGATTGCAGCTGGTATAGCTCAGAGGCAAGCTTGATTGAAGGTTGCTTTATTTATTGCATGATGTAAGCAATTCTAAAATACGGCAGGTCATCTAAAGGTTTGGGAGGCATCTTTTTGTTGTAGAACTTGAAATACAAACACCACAAAAACACCCCTAGGCCTCACGCTAACCTCTAATACTCCTCACCTCTCCCTTCTATTGTCTTTTCATTTTCTATGGCTCGTTCATTGCTGTCATTATCGCTGTTTGGATCTACCTCAAACTTCTGCTCAAGCTAAGCCAGATATCCATACCAACACACCTAGCAATCTAACTCTGCCTAGCACAGCATTTCAAAGTCAGTCTACAGCTGCAATTAGTAAACATGTATTTACTCAACTTGGTCCTAGCTTATTCCCCAGAGTGAGTGCTGGCACTGAGGACAAACAGAAAGTAGGATGTTTGGTTGTTTTTTCTTTTTAAGATCGTTTTATGTATTGGGTTTTGGCCCCACTGCATATCATGGGATCGGTGGACCGTGTTTATGCTCACAAGCCCAGGTGTATTACATTAAGAGAAGGATAGATCACTTCAAAGGATTTCGGGTTACAGTCCATTTATGCTTTAGATCAACAAATTTTTTCATTTTTAATAACAATGTCATCTCACCTATGTAAAATATGTATTAAAATTAAAAAAAATAAAGTCTGAGTCTGTCACTGTAGGTTAAGTAAACATTATTTCAATTCTCTGCCCGTCATATAGCGAGCACTCAAACTGTTAGCATTGTTCAGTCAACCCATTTTTTTTATTTTAAGAAATCTACAGCAGGATAATACAATTCATGCTTGGAATACGTAACTAGTCAATGTACTCAAAGCTCCCTTGTTCCAAAGGAACCAAACATTATAAACCACACTCCACTCCCATGCACTTTATAGTGCAGAAAAACATTGAAAGGCAGCTTAGTCACAACATTTAACCTGCTGTACAAGCTTTTTCGGCTGGAGGAGAAAGGGCTTCCTAGTTTTAGACATCTGCCAGTATGGTGCCAAGAAACTAAAGAGACAGAAAGCCAAGAGACACTCTTTAGGCCATTTTGTCATCTGGCCTTAGGAAAAAAAAAATCTGTCATATTTGGTCACTAAAGACATAACCATTTGGTATGCTCTTACAATTATCCAAGAACAAAGTAAGAGGCTGATCTTGAAAATTTGGGCCTTTATGTAGCAGGCCATGCTGGCACCAGAACCGGGGAGTCAGAGGCCATGCTCCTCCCACTCTTTTTAACAAAAGAAACATATGCACAGAATTCATGTTCCCTGCAGATTCTTTTTTACCCAGCAGAATAATAGTCTGCCAGGGAGGCACTGCAATTACACCTTTTGCCCACCAGGGGCTGCTGTGGTGCCAGAAGAGAAGGCAGTTGGCCCACTGCAGGAGGAGCCAGCTACAAAGAGGGAGGGGGCTCTCTGGCCTTGGTCCTCCCCCCGTCCCTCCCCCTACCACACTTCTACAAAGGTTCTGGTGCTCTTGGCAGAACCTCAAATTCTCAGTATTGTATGAGGATTAGAGACATGATCCAACTCCATTTCAAGTCAATGGAAAGACTCCCATTCGCTAGACTGGGAGTTGGAGCAGCTCCGAAGTGTGATGTGATGCAGGTTACTGATGCACCAAACATTTTCCCATCACCTGTACAAATCACTCATCTGCGCATGTTTATGTTGGCTTCAAAAGTGTACAAGGAAGTGTTCTCATAGCATAGGTGTCTAATGATGTTCCCACTGCATAGCCACAGGCCTTCACCTGTATTATGTACACTTAGCTGCCTCTCCTTAGACTTTAAGAGAAATGCCCTAACATTAATTGTCTTTCTTAGCTACATATTATGATAATAATATGTGGTCAGGGTAACAGGAAGGTTACATACTCTGTGAAAATCACACAGTGTTTCAAGAATCTCCCTGCCTAACTTTTTTGCCACCCCAAGCAAAAAAAAAAGGAGGGGGGGGAGCAGACGAGCGAGGGGGGCCGATGTGACCAGGGTGCAGCCGGAGCAGTGCGGGGAGGTGGGTGGAGTGATCGCAGCATGGCCAAAGGAGTGAAGCGGGAGGCCGCAGGGGGTGGCACAGCTGGAATGGCATCCCTTACAGAGTGCCACCCCAGGCACCTGCTTGCTATGCTGGCGCCTGGAGCCGGCCCTGCCAACTCAGAGGAGAAACATTTCTTCCTGGTTATTCCCTACGAAGGATTTGTAAGCTTGTTTCCTGCTGCCAAGACCAACCACAAATTATCCTATACAATGAAATTACCTCCAGGAAATACTTTGCCATTGCAAAGTTCAACTCTGTGAACACACAGTTTAGAGCCCAGGTAAGTGCCAGTGGAAGTCACACATGGGTAAGTGCCCATGCACATGCCCAGGAAATGCAAACACCAGGAGAACGTAAGAAGGTCTACAAGAAAACACACACTGCTGCTGGTGGTTTTCCCTGAAACAATCTCTGCTTCTTTCCCCACAAAGCAACCAACACTCACTGGGACAGATTCTGATATCATTTACACCAACAGCCTGTAGCAGAGATCAGAGTCTGTCCCCGGGACATGTAACTCATACCTGTTCACATCACCTCTGAATTTGGCCCAAGGGAAGGTGTGAAAGGGAAAGACAAAAAGGACTACAGCCAGATTTGCATGTTGGCAAATTCCCTCCAACCCTGCAGGAGAGGAAAGCTTTGAAATGAAACAAAAGACAGCAAACTCCTGCAGAAAGCCCTGAAAGCCTCTTTCTCTTCCTTGCCATCACTCACCATGTTGTGTTTTCTATGGAAACAAAGGCCGTCCCTCAAAGGGAAGCATTCGCACGCTCACACAAAGGAATCCAGGATTCGGTTTCATGGTAATTAGAGGTGCAGTGATACACAGGCCCACCAGCTTTTCGCTGCTGTTTGCGTAACCCCACGGTCTGGAGAGGCTGTGACTAGACTGAAGAGCCCCTTTTCAAAGGTTCATTCCCGATGCGATTGTCACCCCTTAACATTCTCTTTGGGAAGCTGAACAGATCAATCTCTTTGAGTCTATCACTATAAGGCAGGTTTTCTAACCCTTTAATCAGCCTTGTGACTTTTCTCTGAACTCTCTCCAATTTATCAGCATCCTTCTTGAATTGCAAACACCAGAATTGGACACAGCAGTTGCCCAGTGCCAAAGACAGAAGTAAAATTACCTCTCTACTACTCAAGATTGCCCTGTTCAAGCATCCTAGGATTGCGTTAGCCCTTTTAACCAGTGTCTTACTGGAAACTCATGTTCAGCTGATTATCCACAATGACCCTCCTATTCGGCACTCTGCCACAGACTTGCTGTGATGTCCTGGAGCAAATAGTTCCTCTAGGTTCCAGCTACCCCCATCTTTAAAACGGAAATAACTAAGGTCATGTTTAACTTGTGATATTGTGGACTCTGCAATATTAGGCTTCTATCATAGTTCTGAGATAGCAGGAGCCCTGACGTGTGCGGGGTTGACAGGGGGGACCCCCTGCCACCTTGGATCTGAGAGCGGGAGCCCCCATTGTTAGCCCTGGGCAGCCACTGTCAGTCCCGAACAGCCACTGTCAGCCCCAGGTGGCCGGCAGCAGGAGCTCCCACTCTAAGCCCCGATGTCAGACAGCAGAAAACTGCAGAAAAGTAATAATGGACATTATTACTGAAAATAATAAGGTCTGTTATTACTTTTCTGGAATTTTCCACGGCTTGTCCACAACTCAGCCGCGTTTTTTTGACAATCATCCTGCAATTTAAGTAGGGCCACAGACGGGGCTTAATTTGTAATGAAAGAGATGCTGAGGCTCAAACAATTTTTTTACATTCCTAACTGATGCAACAAGCCGAGTGGTGCCAGGGCGATGAACTGCCAAGCCCAGAGGTGGCAGGGCTCAAATTAAGAACTGGCCTTAGGGATAGAAGATCTGTTGATGAAAAGGGCTACATGCAGGCAAACTAGTATTACTAGTCTGCTACACGCTAATCTTTGCTGAAGGAAATGCTGATATTACCCTGTGGAGGACTGAAGGTAGAAATGTACTGTCTAGTGCATTTTTGTTTGTAATCATAATCCTTCATCGTTAATACAGTATGTCCAGTACAAGCAATTCCTGAAGCCTGGATATGGCTGGCTCCTTGCCACAGATCTCTTAATCTCCACACAAGACTCTCCCTAAACTTGGTGGTCTCCTTGGACAGCAAAGTGAGTCGGCTTGCCTGTCCCTTCGAGGACCTCATTTGTCCAGAAGGGAGGCTGTTCTGATATCAAATTGCAAAGCACGTCAAAGACAAAATAATATTTGCCAAGTCAAGCTTCATTATTGTGATACTAACTGGGGGAAGACTGAAAGCCTCCCAGAAGGATGGTTGCCACGAAAGGGCTATGGAGGGGAAGGCATATTGTTACTGTGCAGAAGGAACACACATCACTAGAGCTGGGAGGATCCCTAGGAGCAAACAATTTATTATGGTCTTACCCTTTTTTTTCTTTTCACAACTTGCCCATTAACAGGCCTGGATTTTCATTAATGTCTTTATGAGGCATAACTGTCTGCCCAACACCTTTATGCAAACACATCTCAGCCAATGAGTTCTTCACACACTTTTTTCACTTCGGCTACATCACTATTTCCTATTCATGGTGCACAATCGGCCACCTAAGCCACATGCTGTTGTTTCTGTTCTCTGATTAGATGACAAATGTAATAAAACTGCGCAAGTGCTTCTTTCACAAATGGGAAATATCGACACTCCCGTGCCAGTCTATTTGCCAGCATGTAAGTATGGAATCGCCATTCCCCAAACACCAGCTCACACAAACTCTTGAAAAAATTGTGAACGGAAAAGGTTGGATGAACTGAACGGTTCCTCCAGATTGAAATGAATGTCCTCAGCGGCTATGCTACAGTATTCTCCAGGCTTTAAGCCTCACATACCTTTGAAGACAGTTTTTTCTAAGGGCTGGTTGCACAGTCCAACTGGATGATCTACTTTTTCTTTTCATAAGTGCATCAACATTTGCAGTTTGATTCAAATGGCAGCAGAAACCTCCTGAGAACATAAAAGAAACAGCATACACAACGGGGTTTGGTTTAACAGTCAAGGAACAGAAGAGGGATAACATATAGAGAAGGGCATGAACCAAACCCCAACGATCATCCATAACTCTGGCATACTTCAAGTCTAGATATGGATTTGAATTTTGCGTCTTGGATCTATTTCCAGACAGACATCCCCTGTTATCACTTTTACTATTGATCAGTGAAGATCAAATGAGTTGGGATGTTTGTCTTGGATAAGTACCCTAAAGTGTGAATGTTTCTCCAAACTACTTATGAATCCAATTCTGCAAGGTGCTTTCTGTGAGGCTCTAGGTGTCCTCAACATCCACTGAGGTCCATTGCAGCTGAAGCTACTCTGGACCTTGCAGGATTGGGTCTTAAAACACTCTGATTTGCAAAATAGGACTGGCTAGATCATAAGAAATTCCAGAAGTGACAAAGAGTCCTGTGGCACCTTAAAGACTAACTAAAGTATTAGAGCATAAGCTTTCGTGGGCTAATACCCACTTCATCAGATGCAAGCATCCGCTTGCATCTGCTTGCATCCGACGAAGCGGGTATTAGCCCACAAAAGCTTATGCTCTAATACTTTAGTTAGTCTTTAAGGTGCCATAGGACTCTTTGTCACTTCCGCAATTCCAGACTAACATGGCTACCTCTCGGATTCAAGAAATTCCAGTACACTCTGGGGGAGATTTTAGAATTTCCAGCTCTGGGTGAAATGTATAAGTGCAGAAGGGTACAGAAAGAGGACAATGGAAGTGGCCTCAAAAAGAGAGTTTGACCTGGATTTACTTCCAGAGTTGGAGAGAGTCCGGTTTGGTTCTTGTTCTCAAATCACTTCTTGTATTCCTGTTTTCACTCTTTTGGGGGAATATGTTTTCATTTTGTTTTTCAAAATAAGATGCAGACTTTGATTAAACTTTTTCACAAGCCCATCTGTTCAGTCTCAATCATCGTCTCTCTCAGAATGTGCAACAATCTCCTTTCTTTCCATCTTTCTAGTACTTCTCTCCCTCTCCCTCTGTTTGTTCTGCCCAGATGGAAATTTGTGTTGGGCTGTGCTGGGCTATGTCAGTGTAGGATAAAAATAATGATCTTTAAAGGAAATCCAAAGAGTGCAATCTCCTCTTTCACTCACTACCTAAGTAGTAATTTCCCAGTCACCCTGACTTTTGAGGACATCTGTTTGTGTTCACTGCACTCGGGGAAAGTCAAAGCTGCTCTGAAACAGGCATTTGAGAATTCTATTCTTTAAAATGTTCTCTCTTCTACATAAGCATCCAGAACAAAAATGCACAAAAATAGATGCATAGTTGTGGATTCACCTGGCATGTGAAGATAATTAATGCACAGTCATTTGTGCATGGAATTACCACAAACGTGCAGAAGATCTGGAAGGTGGTTCTAATAGGAGTCGCACAAAAGCCACTGTGTGAAAGGACTTCCAGTGGTTCTACACTAGTCAGCTTACGTTTACCCACTTCTCATTTGGGGGATATGGAGTTTAGTTTAGGTTAGTTTACCCACTTGTATTTTTATGATAACACCACTAGTTCCACATGCCCAATACTAACCAAAAATAAAAGGTCCACTGTAGATATGACAGCTAGATGCCAGCAAGTTACCCTGCAATACCAATAAACTCTTGACGATTACCTGTTCTCTTCTTTCCCTCTGGGGCACCTGGCATTAACCACTGTTGGAGGACAGGATGCTGGGTTGGACAGACCTTTGATCTGACCCACTAAGGCCGTTCTTATGATGCTTGAAGAGGTACATGGGGGCTGATATCTGGGCCCTTGTCTCCATTTGTACGCATGAACTTTGACAGAAAATGACACTTGCATGCACAGGTGATGGAACTGTCAGGTACAAAGTCCGCTTGTCCAAAGGAAGATTGTGAGTGCAAAATCTGCAGGTGTTAGTTCTCCAGAGTGCATGCTCATAAACAACACTGCGCGTGTATGAGATGAGGCAGGACTGAGGGCCCTAGTGAAATCCAGCCCCTTGCAGAATACAGGGGAGAGGCTGCCAGCAAGTCATTGAGTCTACAGGGAAACATCACCGTACAGTACAATACAACTTCCCTGTGCATAGCATCTTTCAGAGCAACTGTACCCACACAAGACATGTTACAGAGCTGGACAATACAGCTGTGGTATGACGATCTGAGGCACAGAGAAAGGGAGAACAGATTGGCTTTCAGCTGAGATGTGAAGCAACAGAGAGAGCTGATGAGACAGTGAGATACAGAGGAGCCATTCCAGATGGCAGGAGCTGCAGGGAGACGGTGCGAATGAAAAGAGAGGGCAACAGTGCAAGTGAAGGGAACAGAGGGAGACAGCTTAGGGTAAGTCTAATAAGGTGTTTATAAATAAAGAGGGGCTGGATGCTGAAATGAATGGTGACAGGAAGGGAAACTAATTGTTTGAGGATGGAGGGAATAGGGCACCGCACTGCAGTCACAGAGCTAACTGTCTGCAGTCAGGATACAGAGCTTTAGAATGGAAGCTCTTGTGGGCAGGGACTGTGTAAAGTACAAGGCCCAGATCCTGATCATAACCTCTGAGTACTGTGACACAACTATGAGATGATAGTAATAAATACAGAGCCGGCCAATCCTAAATTGTGTCAGAGGAGGTGAACTTGCTGAACACTGCATAGCAGAAGGAGGCCTCAGTCCTGACTGTGTGCCACGAAAAGACAAATAGTAATTCATCACACCCTGGTCGTCTAGGCTGTGATTTCACGCAGGGCTCCGAACAGCCCACTCCTGGGTGATGGACATGTAGATAAGCCATACGCCCTTGATGAATGTCCTGAGTGCCATCACATGTGCTGCACCCAATACTCTGGGGAGGCAGAACCGCACCACTTCCTTTGTCCCCGTACACACCGTATACACAAATGCCAACAACAGGTGCGATGAACGTGGGAGAGGACTGTCGCTGTACTCTTGATGCCCCTCTAAACCCATGACTGGGAAGCCCCGAGGCCAAACCCTCCAGGTGGGGTGTCTATTGGAAAGGTTGTAGTTTAGCCTAGATTATTCCAAACTTGGCATTCTCTGGCTGCATTTCCGCCCTGAGTCCATCCTGGCTGGGTTACAGGCAACACACTCAAACACACAAAACCGAGGCAGAAACAGGGAAGCTTCTGTCCAGGACTGTGGTCAGCACAAACCCCCTGCATCTCTAAGAGTCCTACAACTCATCCACCCCTCTGCTGTGTCCTCAGACTGAACCACGCGGCTGCCCCCACTTAACTTCCAAATTGGGATTACCTCTCTCACCACCCTGGCTGGTACTCAGCCCCTAAAATCACAAGCAGTGGCTTGATTTGATAGGAACTCCTGCTGGGGCACCCTGGAGTGCTATACAGTGAAGCACCAAAATGGCCTGTACATCCTCTTTTGATGCAGTGGTTAGGACATGCTAGTCTGGGGCTTGGGAAACCTAAACTCAATTCACTGCTCTACCACAAACCCCATGTGCAACCTTGGGAAGGTCACTTCGTCTCTCTGTACCTCAGTTTCCCTGTAAAACAGGGATAATAGCATTTTTTTACTCTACAGGGATGTTGTGAGAATAAATACATTAAATGGTGTGAGGTGCTCAGATACTCTGGTGATGGGGGCCAGTTAAGTAACCTAGAGAGATAACTGGGCACTCTCTGTTGAACGTAAAGTGTGATTATTAATAAACTGCTTTCTCTTCTTTTATGTCCACACTGTTGCACAGCTGGGACGAACATCTAGATCACTCTGACCCCCAGTCCTGTGCGATACCCAGGATACCTAAACACGACAGTACACAGCTTTGACTTTACTAAATACTTCCTCCCATTCACCCCCGCTGCTAGAGAAGTGAAATATCCAGCAGAAACACAGGTTGACAAGTCACACAGACACTGTCAATTTTATTTGCTCTCTTTCAAAATGGGTTCTGTTTAAAAGCCAAGATGCTCACTCCACTCTGTTTGCAGCAGGCAGATGGAATTACATGTTGTGTCTGGAGTTGCTCGGACTTTTGGACAGCGTGTCCAGGGAATACTCAGAGACAAACTTGCATGATGGATGGTGTTTTAATGCAATGTAACTTGGACACTATATAGTTACAAGGCCATTTACTTAGCTATTTTTATTTTCAACTGATTTTTCAAGCACTGGATACTCACATTAACCAACCACACAACAACCCAGCGACATCATGAAGCCTTCATTGCACACCTTCCCCTGGCGCCGTAAAACAATGTCTGAATCCTGGGCTTTCAAATCCAGCTCTGCATATAAGGCTGGGATCAGAACTCTGGGAGGAAGAATCCTTGCAGACTAGCCACATCTGTTGAAAGGGAACTCACTTTAACTATGCAAAATACTTTATCTTGGAAATCAGAAATTGCATGGACTCAACCAGAAAACTTAGACACTGTCCTAATGTTCAAAGAAGCACATCCTAGCCTGAGTGGAGTTACTCCAGATTTACATCAGCATTCACTAAAATCACTATCTAGCACTCTACGTTCAGGGCTTGATCGTGTGCCCACTAATGGTAAAGCTTCAAGGGCACTAGTTGCCTATGTGCTCCTCTCACTGAAATCAACAGGTGCCAGATCATGTCAATCCAAGGGCAGCGCTTAGCTCTTTAAACTTCATATGTTCAAAGTACGGGGCAAACACCGACTGACTGACCCACACAACATGACACAGGTAAATATTAACATCCTCATGTTTACAGGTGAGAAACATGGGGAAGAGATAGAACAAACACATGGCATGATGGCTACAACTCAGGACCTTCTGCTCCAGCAACAGAGACCTCTACTAACTGAGCTAAAAGAGAATCTCCATCACGTCATCTAGAGTACCAATAGGTCTCCAAATGTCTTGCAGCCAAGGGAGGGGAATATATAGGCACTTTGATCATATATAAGAAACACATAAGCACTAAGCCTAGACACAAAATCAGCTTGCCCAACCCTTATTTTGATGATGAGGACAGGAAAACTAACGATATTTTGCTCACTCCTCAGAGAAAAAAGAAAAAGAAAAGAAACAGGATGCTGCAGAGTAGAATTCAAGGCTGTTACAATTAGACACTTGGGCAAGTCTGATTCCATCCAACAGAGGGCACTCTCCACCCAATACTCACCACCCAATAATTACAAGTCAATTATTCTATTGCTCATGTTATGAAAACATTATCTGCTTTACCAGCCTGCCTTGTTGTACTGCATAACCGGAATTTTTATAAATAGAGATCAGGTGGTTTTTTCGGAGCGATTCCCACTAGATACTTATGGCACGCCTGGCGCCACGCTGGTTTGGTTTCTGAAGGGTTTTTTAATGGCTGACAGGCTCGACCACACAATGTTTCCACCATCTGGGAAAACAGCAAGATCTCCAAGAAAAAAAACAGTGGAACTAAACTCCTGCAAATTAGAATCCCAATAATCAGGCACCTAACCTCTTTTTGACTGGAGAATTTTTTCCAGCAGCATTTCCATGGCATAGTCCAAGAACAAAAGCAAATGGACAAAGAGATCTATTCCATGTGGAACTAAATAATCAATTCACAAGCAACAAACTTTGAGCAAAGGACTACTTCTGCAGGAGGGATGGCTATTGAGAGATGACACACAGAGATGTTGTAAATAATAACAGCAGAGTTCAAACATGCCATTAATAATTTCATGCAAAAATAACCAACAAGGAAATGCCAGGAGTTCGTTCCATAGGAGGCAGGCCTAGAAATGTGCTGATCCTGAAAGTATTCTTTATGCAAATGTATTTGAAAAAATAGATTATTCTTCAGGAAATCGCAGTATTAAAAAAACCAACAACACAGGACCCGTATCTAGCCTGTTGGCTCGCGCAAGGATGGGAGAAGGGTCTGACGCTCCAAGAATTCCATTAGAGAATTTGCTTTGGCAATCTAATAGAGAGCAAGAAGGCCTGAGGTTACTACAGTGACTGACACGGGTACAAAACCCTGAGACAGGGGGCTGTATTTGTTATTATGGGTTGTCCAAACTCTAACCTTAAGCAAATTTTTATTGGTGGTGTTTAAGCAATATCCGGTTTGTTTGTGTCTTCTGAGCTCATTTAGGAGTGATTTTTCTGTCATATATGGTCAAAGTAAAAGGAACATTAATGACCCAGCAACAACACTGAAAGCCATTCTAGTCAGAGACCACTGTATGTTTTCATTCATTCTCTGCTTCACAAATCATTAGGTGGAAAACGGGTCCTTTGTTTTAATCTGTTCTGACTGCATTGGGGATGCACTGGTCTAATGCGGGTGAAAATGTTTCCTCCCAACACCAAGTATTCACAGTTGAAAAACTGTAGCTCAGTGAGGAAGCCTGTTGGTTTGAGGAGTGGAGAGAGGGGACAAGGGAAGGAAAAACAACAGACGGTATATTGTCTGCAGGCAGAATCAATTTTAAACATAAATGTTTCACAAAGATTTACACTAGGAAGCAGGTTAGGGATGGTTGGAAAATGGAGGGTGGGGGTTTCTTCCATGAAAAATATTGATGAAAATGAAAAAAAAATCCATTTTCATCAACATTTTGGCTTTTTAGCACAAAAAATTTCAGCTGAAAACCAAAAATTTTGATTTAGAAATGCTTCAGTGATGCCTCACAGATGGTAGGCTCTGGGCTTTAGGTGGTCAGACCTGGTGGTTGGAGCAGTGGTCAAGAACAGGTACGAAGGGTCAAAACCAGATGTAGAATCAGGACTGGGCTGAGGGCAGTGCTGGAACTGCGCTCCGGGAATTGGCCATAGGACAAGCCAAATCAGGATCATAGTCAGCGTTCGGAAGCAGGCCGAAGCTGGGCTGGAGTCAGTCCTGGGCTTGGGGGTCAGGTGCAGGGTTTATTTGGGGTGGGAGCTGGGTGTCTGGGTGCTGGAGATAGGTGACCTGCTGAGCAGTTTTTGGTTCAAGTCTGCAGCTTTGGAGGCATGGACCAGACCTGGGTCTGTGCTGCAGCAGGCTAGTGTGTCTGGCTCAGCAAGGCAGGGCTCTGGAGTCCCAAGCTAGCAGGGAAAACAGGCTCAGAGGTAATTATGTCACGTCAGGTGACAGTCCCAATGGGGTCTCTGTGTCCAAACCTGTCACAGGAGTAACCCATGCACTGAAGATTAAGTCACTTGCCCAGCATTACGCAGGAAGATAGTGACAGAACCCAGATGAATCACCTCCCAGTTATCCGCTCTAACCAGCACACAACATTCCCTCCTTTGAGACAGAAACTGTTGCCATATGAGCTACATCATTTGCAGCCACCTTCATGAAGTCAAAGAGAGAGTTACCGTACAAGCAAACATCTGTTTGCCGTGAACCAGCACACGCCAGTGTCTCGGTGGAGAGCACTCCCACTGGCCCGGCTCTACTTGGGTAACAGAAGTGATGCCCACGTGTCGCTCCTCAAGCAGTTAAGTTCTTCTCTCTCTCTCTACTTTTTTTATTAGAGAGACAAAGTAGGGGCAGTAACATCTTTTATTTGACCAACGTCTGCTGGTGAGAGAGACAAGCTTTTGAGCTTACACAGAGCTCTTCTTCAGGTCTGGGAAAGGCACACGGAGCATCAAGCTAAATACAAGATGGAACAGATTGTTCTGAATAGGTAGGTAGCGCACAGTCTAAGGGACCGTTCAAGGTGGAGGCCCATTAACACCTCCGCAGTCAGAGACCAAAATAAGGGGGGCTAATGGGTTACAGATTGTTGTAATAAACCATAAATCCAAAGTCTCTGTATAGTCCATGATTTTTAGTGTCTAATAGAGGTATGGATGTGAGCTCCCAGGCTCATCTTTTGAAGGTGTTATGCAGCTTTCCTTTGAGGATGAGGACTGATGGGTCAGATATCGAGTGATCGCTTTGTAAAAAGTGTTCCCCCACAGGTGAGAGCGGGCTTTGGGCTTTTATCATTTACTCTCCTGTGTTCGTTCATTCTAGATTTCCACTCCTTGCTGCATCCGCTCTCCTAACAAACCAAGAACAGGGAGAGATTGAAACACAACTAGCCATCATTCAGCTCTATCCTCCCCAACAGCGTGCCGTGGTAATCAGTCCAAATCGAGTCTCAGGCTTCAGCAAAGCTCCTCCTGAAGGAGGATGACTTCTGAACCTAGGTCAGGGTGAGAGAGGAGTTCGTTTCCTCCTCACAAAATCCTTTGGGCCCGATCTGCTCCCAGTTACACCTGCTTTACAGCACTAGGGAAATTCAGTTGACTTCCCTGGAGTTAATCCTGATTTATACCAGTCTGAGTGAGAGGAGAGTCAGGACCATGCTGCGTGTGCTTAATAGTGATGGATCCAAGCCTTGAAACCTGATCTAGATCTAAACTTTCACTGGGCTTGCGGGTGGTTCAAAGCTGGGATTTTATTGGGCTCAGAGACAATAGGGTGCAGCTGTAAAGTCTGTATTTAGATCTGAACTTCCATAAAGTCCACAGGTTTGATCCAGGTCCATCTTCAGCATTTAATATTCTACCTATCAAAATACCACTCCTGGGACCAGTATAAGTAGGGCCTAAATTCTGGCTTACACTGGTGCAACTGCATTGACTTCAGTGGAATCTGTCTGGATTACCCCAGAGGAGATCAAAATTGTGCCATTGCAGTAGGTGAGTTATGCTGTATGCTTTTTGTCATAATTTCAGCGGACACAGTAACATCTGCATACTCAGACTAGGAAAATCTACTAATGTGCTTCCCATCCACATGTTACCATTGCCAGAAGAGCTTCGCCCTCATATCAAGCTCTTATTTTTGTTTTGGGAAGAAATGCATAACTCCTCTCTTTTCCCATCCAAATGGTCTTTTTTTCTCCTCCTCCCTCTTGGCAGTCATTTACAGTGCATCTGTGCAGGTTGGGTGAACTGTACGAGTGGTGTGATTTTATAGCTGGGAACTGGCAGTCAGTGCCGGGTACCTGCTGTGTGCTGGCTGGCTATTAGTTGTATCTTTTTATGGGTTTAACCAAAACTTTCAGGACTCTAATCCTTTCATGCTCTGGAGAAGGTATTGCTTCCATTAAGGATATCACAGAAGCTATTCAACTGAGGAGGGGGGGAAACATAAATCCACAACTAAATAGACGTTAGCCTCCATTAAAATGAGCCGTGGCCAAATATATCTCATGACTTATGCAGTGCGGATATCTTTCTGCTGGTCAGAACATGCATCATCCGGCGGAACAGATAACTAAATGAGACATGGGGAATTTTTCAACAGTGTCTATGGGCTTGTCTTCACATACAATGCTTCAGCAGCACAGATGTGGCACTTTAGTGAAGATGCTACTTAGCCGATAAGAGAGTTTCTCCCATCGGTGTCAATCCATCTCCACAAGAGGAGGTAGCTATGGCAACCGGAGAAGCTTTCCTGCCGACGTAGTGCTGTCTACTCCAGGATTTTTCACACCCTGCACACACATTTTCACACACGCATTATACTGATACGGGTCTGTACTGCAGACCTGGCCTAAGCAGCTTTTGAAAATGGGACTTAAACTCCTCTGTGTCTTTGAATTTAAATGAGACAGACTCCTAAAGGTATTTAGGCGCCTAAAGGTGCATCCAGGTATCTACTGGGATCTTCCAAAGTGTTTTGGCTCCTAACTGCCATTGATTTCAGTAAGTGAAGGTGCCTAGTGGGGTTTAGGCTCTTAAGTATAGCTGAAAGTTTAGCCCTAAGTGCTTAACGCACTTTTGAAAATGGAATCTAAGGGTTTTTTAAAATGTTCTCTTTGCCCTTTAAAATGGTCTGAGCCTGAAGTACTGACGCCCTTCTTTCCTTACACTGATTCCTACAAATAACACTTGACCACAGCTGGGCAATGAGTGGGCCATAACGGCTGCTCCTTGTGCCTGCTGCAAGGAGATCATGGCTACCGTGTCTTTACCCCTCCCCACCTCCCCTTCCACTGCCTCCCCTCATTTGTTGGCACTCTTCATACATTTAGAAAGCAAGTTTTGGGAGCAGGGACTTTATATTGTGTGTCCCCAATGCTTAGCCCAGTGGAGCCTAGATCCCTGCTTAGAGCCTGTGGTTGCTTCCACAATACAAAAAACTTACACTGAAATAACTGAGCTGTGAGCAGGTCACTGTGAGCTCAGGACCAACCACTGCCAGGTGCCCTGTTGAGTGGAAGGAAACTGTCAAGCCCATCATGCAGCGCACCATCTACAGCAGGTGGACTCAACCCCTGCAGGCATCACTGGTGGCAAATCCAGCAACAGTCCCACCTTCCCTCAGGGAGGCTCCGGCAGGAGCCGTCTCAAACTGTTTCTGGCCCCAGCCACGCCTCTCTCCTTAGCCATGTCCACACTGCAAGTGGCAGGTGTGATTGTAGCACAGGATGGCACAAAACTGTCACCTTTAATCTAGCTAACACAGGTAACAACAGCAGCGAAGACTTGGTGGTAAGGGCTTCAGCTCAGGCTAGCAACCAGAGTGTGCACCCTTGTACTCAGACGTCTAACTCCACATACACTCCACATACACTAACACCACATACACTGGAAGCAAAGATCCATCGTATCAGTTTCTCTCTCCCATTTGTTTCTCAGCTTGGAAAAGCAGCTGTCTAATCCACATAGCCAGATACATGGTAAGAACCTGTGCCCTGGTTATGAGACGCAGAGGCTGTTCTTTAGAGAAAAAGCCTTTTGTAAAAGAAAAAATGGCATAAAAGAATAACTGCAAAGGGAATTGAACTTGCAGGTAGCGCCAAGTACCATGCAAATCAGCCAGGTGTCTTTTGTGTCTTTTACACAGGAGCATCACAGGCCCCACACCAAGAGTAAAGTCTTTGGAATGTGTTAACAAGAAGTAAATAAAGAAATGAATATTTTTAAAAAAGCCTTTGTCTAGATATCTTTATCCCAAGCAGCTCTGAAAGGGAGTGAAAGCTACACAGCCTCATGGCATCTTCCAAAACACTCAGAGCCATTTTAAAAAACGACTACAAAATAGACTTGGTTTCTTTCTGTTTTATATGCCTACTGCTTCCCGGAAAGGTAATCCAGATACAGTGGATCCGTCCAGGTCTCTCTCTGGTCTATAGAAAGGTGGCGTTTAGATGTAATCCCCTATTACCATCTTGCCTGAAGACAAGAATCTGAATGTGGGTTACCACAATAGGCTACAGCTCCCAGCCTGCCCTGCTCTCCTACACCTCAGGGAAAATGAAGCTGTGCGGGTACTACCAAGAGTCACTCTGGTCCCTCACTAATGGGACATCTAGTTGTGTCTCAATGAGCCAGGAGTGCATTCACTCGGGGCTTTGGATATGCAGCAGATCTCTGAAAGTTGCTTTGACCATGTGGAAACTGGCACAGAATCAGTCCCGCCATCAGATATGGGACCAGAATAATAAGCCTCCAAAGGCCGAAACATTCTATGACAGTCACTGAAATGCATAGTCCTTTATCCATTCCCTAGACACGCTGATTATCAAGAACCTGACTGCGTGAATTCTTCAGCAGTAGGAAAATATACATAATCTGTGTGTTAGCATAACTGAAGCCACAGTTATAAATGGGCCTGTAGTCCTGCAGTCTTCAGTGGTAGCAGATGTATTTAAAACAAATTAATAATCCCACAGAACTATTAAATCTAGCTTATCCTTGAAGCATCTGTTATCCTTTAATGAAACCTCCTGGCAAATGCACACAGTGATTACCAATGTTAACTGTACTTTCTTCTCTCTTTTTTTGATCATGGAATTAGTAATGCTAATGACCACATTTCAGAGTCCGGGCCAGCTTTTGACTAATGAACACACTTCAGGCCAAATTCTTCCTCTCAGAAATACTTGATAGAACCCCAAAGGACTTCAAGGGGAGGTTGCACTGGAGTCGCTCAGAGGGGAATATTGCCCAGTAAATACATTCAGTTTGCAAGCTTGTAAACTGCTCGCATGCGCCTTATGGGGAGAATTAGAATGCAAATGCAACTCTAAAGCATGGGTAACGTAGATGCATTTTGCACGGGATTCCTAGATGGAATTCTCTGGGTTGGTGGTCTCCTGTATCTTCTCCTAGAGCATGGATTGTTGCACAAGCAAGGAAAGATGCATTGTCAATGCACCACCTGCTCCAAAGGGGAGTCACTGCACTTCTACCCAGAGGGAGATTTGCCTACTATTCTCCCTCACTTTCATCTCCATCCTCCTCTGGTCATCATTCCCCCTACCCCCGCCAAGCACGTTGATGCTACTGCTCAGCTGGTGTTGAGTGCCGTGAGGTGGAGCCTCAGAAAGGGTCTGAGCATGTGACCCCTGCGAGTTCGGTCTGTGAACCTCAGGCTAAGGTACCACTTCTCTGGCAGGAAGGTCAACACATTTACCGAAAAGCAGGACAAATGCCTCACAACAGCTCCCGTCAACATATGCTGAAATCAACAGACCTTGACTTCGGGAGGCAGTGCAGGCTACTGGAAAGAGCGAGGAGACCTGGGTTCTAGTCCCAGCTCTGCCACTAACCAACTATGTTACCCTGGGCAAGTCACTTTGCCTCCCTATGCCCGCAGGTGGTGGATGAAAATATTGTTGCGGGGGCAAAGGGGAAGGACTGAGGGCCAGCTTTATCCCAACCAGGGGGGCTGAAGTGTGAGACCAATCTGCATTCACAGGAGGCAATAGCAACTTCGCTCCTGTCCCACTAGGCTTGAGGATTGCAGAATGAGCCCGCTCAGCCCCCTACTCTCTCCAACTCCTCCTGTCCCATGGCGTTGGGCCCAGGAGTTGGAGAGCAGCTTGGGCAACAGTGATTCGGTTCTAGCCTGCAGTGCTGGACTGAACCAGCTCCCTAGTCTGGCCCACTGGTTCTCACCACTGCTGTGTCAAGTGGCACACATCAGGACTCTGCCAGCTGAGCTGGGCACAGGTACCAGGGATGCTGGCAGCTGATGAGCTGGTAGGTAGGTAGATTTGGGGGGGTGAGCCCCTGCTAGCCCTAGCCACCCACTTCTGTGCCTCTGTTTTTCCTCCCATCCTTAATCTGTCTTGACTAGTTAGTCTATAAGCTTTCCAGGGCAGAGAGTGTCTCTTACTATGTGCACAGGCTTTGCCAAGCACAATATAGTCCCGAACATGTTCAGGCCCCCACTTAAGATTAGGGACTGTCATATGTTTGTACAGCACCAGCACAATGGAGCCCAAATTGCTTGTGGTCATTAAGGGCTATTGCAATATAAATATTAGTAATAATAAAATACTGCTTACAATAACTTTATTTGTTGCCCATGAATGTGTTTCATGGTGGGAATGTTTATGGAAATAACAAATTGTAAAAGAATATTAGGGAACACAGAAAGAAAAAGTTCAAACTCATCAATCTGAGTGCTCATGCTGAAAACCAAACAGATACGGGCCATTCAACCAAGGAACAGAAACAATATCATTTGATGTTACATGCCCAATCAGCACCAACGAATGCCACTCTAATTCTCAATAATCACAGTGAATGGCTCACAGACTATCAAGAGACTGATAATTATTCACAATTACCCTAACTGCTCACAGGCAATTCACAACCAGAAAGAGGCTAAATTCATCAAATAAAGTACTTACTGTGGATTAGCTACTCAGTTTGAATTTACCCAGGAGGTATGCTAGGGACTCATCTCAGTTTTACAGAAAATTAATTAATGCTTCACTGAAAATGATCACCTGGGCAAATTCAAACCAACTAAAATGCTGTTTGAGTTAGGCCCCTGAACAGCCCAGATTTCTTGGGTGAAGATATGGAGAGTCTTCTTCTCCAGCTCCAACATCACCCAGAACCAGCCCTTGCAAGAAGCAGCCAGCCCTTTTTATCTGGCCTACTGGGCCCAGATTGGCCACTGCCTACTTTTAGCCTTTCTAGCAACTGGAGGACCAATTCTCACTGGTTCTGCCAGATGATGATCCTGAGAGGTCTCTCTATGCAACTTCTGGAGGTCTGAACTCGCTGCTTTTCTCTTTCAAAAGGACACCATATTGCATGGTGGAGTGTACCAAGGCAGCAGGGCCTCTGACAGGCAGCAAATGCCTGGTACACCCAATCACATAGACTCCATTCTCCAGTTTGATGGTGGGATGATTCAAAACAATGGGACCTTCACAGAAACCGAAAGCTGGAAAATCCAAAATTGATAAAAGGAAACCTTTTTGCACACAACTACAATCAGCCTGTAGAACTCACCGCCACAAGATATCACTGTGGCCAATAGCTTAGCAGGATTCAAAATGGATTAGAAATTTCTATGGAGAATTATAATATCAAGAGTTATAATAGTAAATGCTACCAAAAAAAGTCTGGAATTGGAGAAGGGATATAAACCCTCATGCTTCAGGACTCAAGTCAACCTCTAACTATGGAGTGGTTAGGAGGGAATCTTCCCTGAGGACAGGTTAGCCTGTAACTGCCTACCATAGAGTTTGCTGCATCTGTCTCTGAAGAACTGAGCACTGTCTGATACTAGTGACAGCTTATTGGTCTCAATGGACTGACAGCAAAGGGGTAAGGATTAAGGACGTGAGGGTAGCATCCAGAGGTCTCCCCTTTGTTGTCCTTCTTATAGTTCAGACATATCTTGAATATGAAGTTCCTCAAATATTTTTAACATTAAAAAGAAAAGAAAAAATCACGAGAGTGGCATGGCAAAGCCAAGATAGGCAAGAATTTCCACTTGTTTGTCTCAATGGAATGGCAGCTGCCAAGCCTATTTGCACTCACCAGAGAGGTGGTAATGCTATTAAAAAACAACCCCTGAAGCCAAAAATACAAACCACTCAACTTCACTCTGATGACCTAGGCAACCTCCCTCTCTTTCCATAAAACATACATCCCATCACAGCTGTGTGATGCCAACTCGAAGGACTGGAGCAAGAACTACAGCCAAGTACACTGCAACAGCTGTTCCAGGGGAGTTATAGGTAGTGTGATGGAGTCAGACCAGAAGGGTATAGGAGAGTGCTGGAAGGCAGGTATATCAGCCTTAGGATGTGCAGGTCCCTGTTTCCTGGATAGCCAAAGGCTACTCCAGACCAATCAAGACACCTGGGGCCAATTAAGAACCTTCTAGAAAGGAGTAGAAACAGCTAGCCTAATTGGGACACCTGAAGCCAATCAGGGACTGGCTGAATCCAGATAAAAACCTCCCAGTTAGTCAGGTGGGCTGTGGGTGTCAGGAGCTGTGGAAGGAGTTTATGCTGTTGGTGAGACTGAGTGGTGGACAACATATCATACTGAAGGAAGGAGGCCCTGAGGTAGGGGTGAAGTGGAGTTTGAAGAAGCGGGGACTGCTGTGGGGAAGTAGCCCAGGGAATTGTATTGTGCTTTGTGCCTAAAAGGTCAGCCATCTTAGCTGATACTATTAGGGTCCCTGGGCTGGAGTCCGGAGTAGAGGGCAGGCCCGGGCTTCCCCCCTTTTTCCATCTTCCATACTGGCCTGTGATGAAGGTAACTCACTAGGTGGTGACTCTTCTCAATTATACTGAGAAAGGGAGGTCACTCTGGGGCCTAGATGAGTTTCTGAGGCCCCTAAATCTGCCAGGAAGCGCAGGACCCACAAGGACAGACTTGGAGCTTTGTCACAGTAGGCAGAGAGTTAACTAAGCACACAGCTGAAATAGACCCAGGACACAAGAGTTAACATCTGGCTTCACTTTGTGTTCTCCGCTGAGGGCATCCAGAAGGATTCCTTGTACTAATACCTTCATCTCGGGATCCTCTTCGCAGCCACATGTTTTCATCTGTGGCACTTCATTTGTTTTGTATAATTTGTATTAGTCTAGAATTAAATAGGAATTCTTCTCTAACAGCCATGCCTGTTACTAATTGTATCTTATTTAAATCAGGTGCCGGAGTGAGAAAGGGGCCGCAACAACCAACACTTTTTGACCAAAAACTGAAAGCTCTCCATTGATCGCATTAACACCTGCTGCATTGGGTTTTTTTAATAGTATTGTTTTAAGGAATTTGGGGAGAGTGCAAGTCATTGGGACCGAAACCCCTTAAGACCTCAGTCCTGCATTTGTCCTTTGAACACCTAGCCATCCGGTGTTTTGTCAGCCCTCTCCTTTGTGCAAGCACGTCTATGGGAAACAGGAGCAGCTGAGATTCTGTGGCCAGTTTGGTCCTTGTCCTCTAATCTACACATGATAAAGGGGGACAATGTGTGTTTTTCATGATCTGGGCAAGTGCCTAATTGTATTTGGACTGAGATCCACCTGGAGAAATGGTCTGGAAACCTTCTACACCTTCAGCACTACATTATTTTACTCTTTACCTCTTGCTCATTATCTCTTCTGAGCCTCTGCAAAACTTCTTCAGCACATCTAGACAGTTCAGAGAAAGACTTTTGGAAAGATTATCTGCAACGTGTGTTATGTGAGTCAAGGTACTCTGCCTGCCTCAAGACATTTCCGAAAGAAATGACCAAGCAAAAGGTCTACTACAGGAAAGGAGACATTGTCATGTGACTGGGTGACTGGGTGAGACAAGCCAATCTTCTAAGAAAAAGTGCATCAGAGCTTCTGACCTTCCATACACAATCACTAGAGTATGAGGGTGAATGGATGCCAGTCCCGTCATCAAAGTTGGAAGGCATGAGAAGAACTTTTGGGAGCTCAGAATGCTGCTGCTGATGTTGCTGTAATGCTGCTACTTAGACAAGATTCCACCAGACCATTTGTATGTATTGAAGTTTGCAGAAAGCACACTCTGCTACTCACACTAACCCTATCTTCTTGTCGTAGATCCAGAATTTAGGACTTTCACACAGGACTGAATTTCTCTTCCTAGACATTATCAAAGTTCTACATTATTTCACCAAACAAAGGGATAACAACCAAACACACACCGCGTGCGCACACACACAGTCTCCATGAATTATGCAAGTCTTTATTACCCATTTAGGGCTTGTCTTTTTCCGTGCACCTTTTTAGCGTAACGATATATGATAGCACTCACTTCGCCTTATGTGGATCACTTAGACAACTCTTTGTTTCACTGGCCTTGGGATGAATATGCAACTCCCACTCTTGACTTCCACTGTCATAATTTTTCCTTCTTGGGAAAATTTCAGTTATCAGTTAGTCTAAATCTAAAGCAATGAAGTCATGTTCACAGGGCTATCAGGGGGATTGACTCAGAGAGTGTTAGTGACTCATCCATGTGAGAGAAACTTGTAGATCTCCAAACAATCATTTCTGGAGGATGCTGCTTGGAAGGGTTATTTTGCTCAAGACAATTTTCACTTAAAAAGTGTGGAGTCAGTTTAGCACAGAGAGATTGAGACTCCTGGATAATTTAGTGCTACAGCAACAGCGTAGGTGCTGTGCGTGTGCATACGTGCATAGCTATTTATCTAGCCGTACAGAGGCACACGCACAACCCCCCACCAGCACGGCTCAGGAGTGACGCATAAAGATAACTCACATCTTTACGGATCTCAGGAGAGAATGAACAGGAGGCTTGTGTCTCTCCCCTATGCATAGGATGGTGTCATGGGAAAAGGCTGAAGTTATGATGAAGCCTAGAACTGGGGATGGGTCCTGCTTTGAGCAGGGGGTTGGACTAGATGATCTCCTGAGGTCCCTTCCAACCCTGATAGTCTATGATTCTAAGAGGGAACTCTACAAACTGTCCCTTTGGCCGCCCTACGCAAGGCGAGGCTCACAACGCGGGATGGTTTTGGCCAGCCACTTATTGGTGGAAATAAAGTTTTATTTAATAAAATGTAGGCTAGTGAAGGACCATCCAGAAGTTGGTGAGTCTTTCTGGCCAGCCAAGAGCACATTCAAAGTTAAAAAACTGACTTCGACTCGCACAGGATCCAGTAAAAAAGTTTTATCTGACTCTGAACCTGCTGTGCATGTTGCTGTGGCCACAAATCAGGGTCAGGGGGAGAACGTGTTCCTCGTGGAAAGCAGTTGATCGGTGAACTCTAGGCATACCGCACCTTAGGAAAACAGTCTAATATCTCTCCGCTCTGTTCCAAAAAACATGTTCATCTGCTCGCATGCTCTGGAGCGAATTTGATCCAGTGTAAATCACTAGGCTGACAATACAAATGAGGCAAAAGAGCAACCACATGTTTTGCTCCAGAGTGGTTCTCTTCTTTTCTATTTATTTGTTGGGTGCCACTTCCAAAGCCCACGAGCTCCAGGCTTTGCCCTGAAGCTTTTTGCCAGCTCTGGCATGGTACCAGCTTGCTAGTCATGAATGTGATTTTATTTCATACCAAAAAGAAACCATCGGACGCAGATTTTTGTGGAACCACAAAACAACATTCCGTAATCATTTACAAAAACTGTGCATGTATAATCCATTTAAGCATGATAGATTGGGGTAAAAACACCATTATTCTGCTGAGTGTAAAAATGGTGTCACTTCTGCCTAACGCACACATAAAGATAACTGGGCTGCTCCTTTTGCTAAATAAATCATTTCAGAGGCATTCCATTATGATTTCAACACCGAAGCAAGGGAACGCAAGGCAAGAAATAAAGAAAAGAAAAAGCAGCTTGTATTTGTTGGGTGAATTTACTGTCACGCTCTTCACAGAAATGGGGAAGAGCTACAAAATTTATGTTCTGCTCTGGAAAACTCCAACACCAGCGAGATTTCAGATAAGGGACTTTGGTACAAGCCAAGCTATAGCTCTTATGAAATGACATTGGGCCTAAGCCTGTGGGGAAAAAAACCCCCTCCTATTCACTTTTGTGGGAACAGAATCAGTCCTTGCAGGCCTGATTCAAAGCTGGCTGAAGTCTCACTGACGTCAATGGGCTTTGGAGCAGGCACCAAACATCAGATTTTTAAAGGTATTTTGGTGCCTATCTCCCATTGTGTTAGACGTTTAGGCACTTTTGAAAATGCCAGAGGCAACTGGCTGCTTCTTCGGGTCCCTAAATACCTTTGAAAATCTAGCCCTAGGCATGTAGGCTATTAGGGCTCTGTCTTGCAAAGAGCTATGCACATGCCTAGAGTTACTCTCATGCAGACAGCCACTGAAATCAAGGGGACTCTGTGAAACATGTAGCGAGGTGCAGGAGCAGGCCCTTAGTCATCTCTGTGCAAATGCCAGAAGGGTGAAAAGGCTCGTGCAAACTGCAGGATAAATTCAGATTCTGAAACTTGACATTACTGCAATCAGCTTTAGTTTTCAATATTGAATCTGATGGCATATGTAAAATCGCATATGAATTCTTCATTTCCTGTGCACTGTTAAGCAGCCGCCACACTCCGCTCCAGAGGCGGTCGCATTTCAGAGGCAGGTGAAGCAATATTTGTATATTATTATTCCTACACCAAACAGATAACTGTGGGCAGAGGTTTACAACATGTAAAATACACTCACTGAATCACAAAACCCATGTCCTGGAGAGTTTAAAAACATATAGCCATGGGCAGATAGAACACAGCTGTCAAAGAAAGAGACACAGAGAGCGGGAGCAAGGGAGATGCAATCACTAGCAAACTTGACAGAACTGGTGGAATTAGAGAAGTAATTTGATGGAGTAAAAAAACAGGCACCCACAGCCTAATGTGGACATCACTGAAACATTTCCCAGTCTTCAGAGGTTGAGCTGCTGTAGAATACAAAGATAGGCAGCAGAATAACAATACCACCTTGCTGTTACATAATGCTTTTTATCAGCAAGTTTTCAAAACTCTTTACAAAGCAGGTCAGTATCATTATACCCATTTTACAGATGGGGAAACTGGGGCACAAGGAGCTGAAGTGAGCTGCCCATGATCACTCAGAGGGCCAGTGGCAGAGACTGGACTAGAACCTGGATCTCTAATCCAGTGCTCTGTTCAGTGGACCACGTTGCCACAAGGCACTAAGCACAGAAAAAGAGGAGCCAAAAGAGGAAGGAAGAGAGAGTTTAGTGGAGGGAGACAAAGTCCCATCAAAGGATAAATATTATTTCAGACAGACTCCTACATAAGAAGTCCAGGCAGACCAGCTGGCTGTAAGCACATGATTTCATTATTTGTGCTATTCATAAGATGTTATATCTATTTAGTGGGAAATGAAGTGTCATTGCCTTTTGAACTACATTTCCCCATGGTTATGGTGTGTGTGTGTGTGTCTGGGAAGTAGGGGGAGGGAATTATGTTATTTAGGGATTTGTTTATAGAACCCTTGGTTGAGTTTGGAAATTTTAGGACACTGAACTTGTTAAAGATCCCCCCCAGCATGCAATGTTGAGAATCTATAAACACAAGACACATACCCAGTGCTTTTAGGAGGGGAGATTCCCAGCCCGAGTCATCCAAAAAGCACTAAGATTAGTCAGTAATTTCCAGAGGCTGCCTTCAAAAGTACTAAAGGATTAAATGACTGTTTTCCATATTTAGGCATGTAGCTGCACCGAAGTCAATTGGTCTGTTTATGTAAATGATGGCAAACAGGGTTTAGTCCCAGAATTTGCACCTGAGATGAGTCCATTTCTCCTATTATTTCCATATGTTTTATTTGCACTTTAGGTTTCCATAACTGTTTGTGGTTATTAATAGGCCAGCGCCATCTCTCCATAAAAGCTGATGGCAATGTAATCCCATTTATTTCAATGGGAGTAGGATCAGAGCGATTATTTGCACAATGCCATGCTCCAGACAGAGGAGAAGGACAGGTTTCTTTGTGCAGTGCTATTACAGACTAGAATACTGATCTACCTGGCTGATCATACGTGCCTTATCGCTGCAGTATCCAGGCACCTACGTGTCTTCTGTAATGCTTGTAATCTCAGAACTCCCTTTCTTTAATCGAGTTCAGTGAGCCAAGGGACCTTTGCATGTTTACAAAAGGGAATCTGGTGAAACCGGTCTCAAATGGCAACCCAAGTGGCCAACAAAAGCTAGCTAACAGAACTGTTTGTCTCGGAAACGGAGAAGGGCATTGTGTGGGCTCACTTCAGTGGAGCTCACCGAATTCCCCCAGCTGAGGATCTAACGCCAAAGGCTTGTGGGTTCTTTGGGGGAACTCTAGTAAGAATACCCTCTTGTCTAAGCTGAGTTATACGTCACAGGGAGAAAACCTCCCAAAGCTCTCAGGAATAGTGACGTGACAGTGCTGCCTTTTCAAAATCCAAAACCTTGGTCATCTTCCCCGCTTTTCAAAATCTAAAACCTTGGTTATTTTCCCCCATTTATGAAAATGCAATTCCACAGGCTTCAATGGGCATATGCCAATGCTTATACTCAATGGACATGTACCACATGCTTATACGCATTAGCTGAACGAACATTAATTAATAATAATGAACTCCTTATATTCCCCCTCCCTCAAGCCTTCCAGGAGAAAGAGCCTAAGAACAGAGATAGCTCTTGCTCTGGGACCCGATCATCAACAAACCTTAGTTCTATACAACTAAGTAGGGGGCAAGGAGGGAAGAGATTTCAGACTCAAGGGACCCTCTATTTGGTACCCCATTCCCCAGCCCCCCAAGATGAATAACTGTCATCCTTCAGCGGCCCAGCAGATCTCAACGCTGCTTTTAAACCGCAAGAGACGCAAACCATGCAGTCCATGGAGCACATGTACAATACACCTCATGAGTAATCGTGCTAAGTGAGTGGGCAGCTGTGTTCTGCACTTGCTGAAGTTTCTCAGTGACTTTACTTACCAATAAGTGGGGTAAGGGAGGAGGGAGTTTCTATTTAGTTTCTTTATCAGCACCAACAACTGGGGTATTCAAATGATTTCTTGATATCTGTACTGGGCCTGCCCAGATTCTAGCCAGACACAAAACAGGGTTCCCAGGAAATGGGGGGTAAGATCTCTCCACCCCAAAGGGAAGATGATTTATTTAATCTGCAGAAGAGAAGAGTGGGGGAGGGGAGGAATTTGATAGCAGCCTTCAATTACCTGAAGGGGTTTCCAAAGAGGATGGAGTTCGGTTGTTCTCAGTGGTGACAGATGACAGAACAAGCAGCAGTGGTCTCAAGCTGCCATGGAGGAGGTCTAGGTTGGATATTAGGAAACACTATTTCACTGGGAGAGTGGTGAAGCACTGCAATGGGTTCCCTAGGGAGGTGGTGGAATCTCCATCCTTAGAGGTTTTTAAGGCCCATCTTGACAAAGCCCTGGCTGGGATGATTTAGTTGGGGCTGGTCCTGCTTTGAGCAGGGGGTTGGACTAAATGACCTCCTGAGATCTCTTCCAACACCCTGATATTCTATGATTTGTAATTTTTACATTTTTCCTTTTTGGAGGAATTCCTCATTCACCTCTCAGACTGTCCAGGCCCCACCTCTGAGGACCCTACCACCCAACACTGATAGAACCAACTGCTGATCTTCCAAGACTCCCATGCATGGGAAGGTCTGGCCAATCACAGAACTCCAGCTCAAATCAATGGGAGCGCTGAATGTTGAAAAAAGAAGCCTCAAAATCCTTGCAAAGAGTGTGCTTTGGAGAGTCCTCGCGAATCAAAATGGAATGCACTGCTCTTGGACGCCTTTCCACCCAAGCTTCTTGACCACCACAAAAATGGTGAATGATTTAAAAATCAGTAAGAAACAAAAGACAACCCAGACTCTCATTATGGCTCATTCATCCAGACACGCACACAAGTGGTCAATTAACAACACTGCTCCATCCGTGCAGAAATATACGTTCTCCATTAACTGACTCCTGGGCTGGAAATCCATAAGCCACCACGAGCAGCTTGTCTTGTCTTGGTCTGAGGCACTAGTTAGATTTGGAGGTCAGAACACTATAGATTGATCAACACGAGGATGGGAGGGAATCTAGAAAACTCAATTAAGAAAGGACGCTTTCTCCTAATATGAGAGAGAACCATTCTGCCATGCCTCTCAGAAAAACCTTACAAGGAAGCCTCCAACCTGCAGGGAAATCATGACTGTGCAAAGGGCCGCCATCAGCTCAGCTGAACACCAGGCAAGTAAAAGGAGGAGAGGAGAAAACATGCTATTCAGAGGGGTGGGCCTTCTTAAAACAAAGGAGCCAAGCCAAAGGATTATGTTCTGGACCCAAACTTTCCCCACATTTGCAAGCGTCTTAAGTTGGGGTTTGGGTTCCCACTGCTGCTTTTTACTCACCTCTTTGGTACTTTCTTAGGGTTTATAGCTGCAATTTCCAATGCTGTCTAGCAGGTTTAGATGCAGCTGGAAAAAAAAAGAAAAATCCCATTGGCCTGGTGCTCTGAACCTGAGCCAGTGGGCCTGGCAATTCTCTGGTAGTCAGAACAAGATGCCATGAGCTTTGCCATTGGGAAAAAAAACACTAGAAAGCATTGTCATCTTTCTGTTCATTAGAAGCAATACACTAGCCGTTTGCTTAAGTACCTGATGCTGGCCCAGTCCTCCGCGATGTAAATACAGGCACAGAACGTCCGACACTTCAAAGGCTGTCTCCTTTGAGTTGCACTAATGTGGCTTTTCAAGCACTCGGAGGGGAAAAGTCTTGCAAGAATCCCATATTAAATAATGTGTTTCACATGAAAACACTGGACTGAACGGGAATTTTGTCTCTAGTGCCTGACTCTGAACTTTAAACATTTACTCTTCTCGTTCCCAAAATATCTTTTTCCGGCATTTTGACAATGAGGTTTATGAAAACAAGAAAGTTGCTGAGATTATTTCTATGAAGATTTGCAAGAATAGACTCCCAATAGAAGCTGAGAAGTTATTATCCAAAGACGCATTCAGTCTTTCCACTCAGATGCTTGTGTGTTCAATGTCTTACTCGCACTATCACCAGACTATCCCACATTTTTAAGGGAGATGGGCCTAGGCCAGATCCAGATATTTTCATGCTGGACATGAAATCCCAAGATTTGGATTCAAATTTAACAGCTGTCCCTTAAGTCTATTTTAGGCACAACTAAAACTTGGGCTCCAAACACTCCAGAAAAATTAGATGTTTAACATCCAGGCTTGAATACTGTAGTCCTGCATCCCCTCAGGCTAAATTTTCAAAGGTATCTAAGGAAGGACGACCTCATTGTTAAGACACTGCACTGGGATTCAGGAATTTGAACTCAACTTCTAGCCCTGATCCAGTCTCCCTGTGTGATTTGTGTCTTTCCGTGTCTGTCAATTATTTGCATGTTCAGAGTCTAATTTGGGGACACATAAAGTCTCAAGCATCCAATGGTCCATGCCTAATATCCTGGAGATATAAACGTAGAGGCCCAATTTTCCAGTTGACACTCTACCACAGCTGAAACCAAAACTCATAAGTCCCAGGCCAACTTTGCAGATATAAGAGGTTGACAGTTTGAATAAGCTTTATGCAATCATCCATTGGTGATGGGTTGTTGTCCAAATCAAACAATCTCTGGAGCTTCACCCATTGCTGCGCTTATGCCTCTCCTTAGCAGTAAGCAAACTTAGCAGTATGAAACCACTGGCTGATATAAAGAGAGTTTATTTTAGTAATCTTGCCAAAGGTTTCAGGAGTTAAGTTGTAAATGGTTTGGTTACACCTGCAAAATACATAACTGAATATCCTAAGAAGGTCATACTGTTCCACTCCAACATACCATGTGTCTGCTTGAGGCCTGTTTGATGAACCTGAAATGACTGTTACAAGGGAGTCATGCTGGCAACATAATATCACCCAAGATCTATTTTGGACATACTTCAGTTTAATTGTAAATTAAAAAAAGGAAAAGGAGACCATCACGGCACATGTGGTTGTAAAGAGATATATATGAACGTCTAGGGTTTGTTTTAGGTTTGGGTGAGACAGAGTAAACAAAGTAAAATTCACCCATTTTGCTCAGCAAAGCAGTCTGAAAGATCAAATAGAAGGAACTATTTCAGAGCAAGAAGAAACCAAAGTGTATTTGCAGTGCTAGACTTTCACATCTTTTACCCTGAAGGATCGCCAAATCACTTCCCGAGCTATACACTTGGGAGGTATAGCTCACAATTCATGGCTGTCAATTACCGCGTACACTTTGTGTGCCACAGTTTTGCCTACCATCCCATTTTCCCAGTGTCGCAGACCTCCGCTAAATATACACAGATCAGCTCACCTTTCCATAAAAGGCAGCTATCTCTGGAGTGAAATGTAGCAGCTGCCTCTCAGCATGCAAAAATACCACCAAAGCGATAACAGGAGAGAAAGCAAACAAGAATACCCCAGACAAATCAAAAGTTTGTATATGCAGAATGTAATCACTTAACGTGGCATTAGGTCATTGGGCCAGATTCACATCTCAGTTACTCCAGGATGAACCCAGACAACTCCACTGATGTCAATCGGAGCCACTCCAGATTGATACCAGTATAAATGAGATCAGAATTTGGCCCACCAGCACCAACACTCCTGCTTCTCTGAATAGCAGCAAGGGACTATTAATAAGATGTGGAGCAGCTTGTTTTATATCTCACCAAAAAGATGGTTGTACAAAAGAGTGGTGCTGAAATAAGAGTGCATCAATGAGAATCATTTTGGAGCCCCCTGCTGGTGGCAGTCTTCTTGGCAAAAGGCATTGTGATGATGACATCAGGGTATGGGTTCCTCCCAGTATCAGAAATAAGAAACAAGCTCACATCTGATGTCTCTCCTGGACAAAAGCCAGAACAACTTTAATGTCCCAACATTAAGGAGTTTGTGTGAATATTAAACACTAAATTGTTCTTTTGAAACTACAAAGCCAGTATGAAAGACAGCTTGAAAGTGGTTTAGGATCTCAAGGCAGGACCTTCCACTCTCACGCTCAACACTGTCCGCTTTGCAAATGACATCATTTCTCAGCCAGGTGGCTCCCAGTCCCAGAATAAAGGCACAGAAATACTGAGTTTAGTTTCGAGTAAATAAACAAACAACATGCATTTCACAGTGCATTCCGCAAATTATATGATCTATTGCACTTCCAGGACCAGAACATTGTACTAATCAAAACAGGGCAGTTTGCCCCAGGGTCTGTCCTCTTATTTGAAATAAGTAATAACAACATAACAAATCCAGGGTGAACGAGGAACTTCATAGGTTTAAGACGTACTGAACACAGCCCCCTATGCACCACTTAACTTCCCCGTAAGCCCTTAAAATGGATATTAACCGCTTGGAGCGCTTTGTGCTGGCCCTCTGTGAAGAGGTAAATGTCACCTCATGGGCATACAGTCATCGTTAAGCAGACAGCAATATCTACAATTGCATCAAAGGTTCCCAGGCTGAGTCATGCAACTGCATGTAATAACACTGCAACTCATTTGCAAACACTGGGTTTAACTGTGCTGGACAGCAGTGATCGGGGATGGATCGGATTGACTGGAAACAGAAGCACCCTCTACCCTTTCTAGGAATTTCAGTACTGGGGGCTGCTAATCCTGGAAGAAGGAACTATACAGCTGGTTGCAAAATCCAGAAGTAGTTTAGGGAAATTTCAAACCCGTTTGTGTTTCGGTGTTCAAAACACAGTCGCCTTTTTTTGTTTTTTTCCCCCGGGGGAAGGGATCATTTGTTGTGGAAATTTTCCTTGGTTTCTCATTATTTGAAAAATACTGGAAATTTTTTAAACAAAAATTCTACCTCCCCCGCCCTTTGGGGTAAAGAAGAATCACCTCAGTGTAAATATAGGAACTGTCCCCTCTTTGTGAACACATTTGAGCCCTGAGCTTTCATTTGGATGTACTCATGATGCTTATGCCTACACAGCGTCCCAGCGAATTCAACGGAACTCCGCCAGCATGGAAAATTGGAGCTTTGGTATACATCAACTTTTGAAGGAGAAACCAAACCCTGACCTGCACAGACCTGGGCTGTTTCTCTGGTTCCTTGGAGTCTGCATGGGTCTTCTGTCCAGATTTTGTTTGCATAGATTAGAATTCCGTAGAATTTCCCTTGGAAGCAAACTCAACAACTCAAAGGGTAACTCAGTACAAATCACCAAGTTTTGCCTTTTTTGGTGGGGTGTATGTGTGTCTGTGTGTGCATGTGTGTACATACACACATATATAAAAACTGTCTGTCATGTTCCACATTTTGGGTGAAAATGACCCAACTCCTTCAAACTATAGCCCCGGATCGCTCTGGGCAATTAAGTGTAATATTTATTCTCTTAGGGTGAAAGTTTCTCCTGTGTACAGAGCTGACACACAGCTTACACACTACTTCAAAGCCATTTAAGTCCTCAGCATGGGAATTCCATGCCATACATGCCTCATGCTGGCTCTTTGCACCAGGGTGAATTTCAACCTTAATAACTTCAAGTATTATACTCAGCTGGTTATGTGCATGTGCTGCTGCCTCTTACTGGATAGAATCATAATTGCTTAACGACATCATAGATCCTAAAAATCCACGCAAAAATTTCATCATTAAGAACCCGAACTTCAAATCATTTCCCATCCCCTCTGCTTAACCTTGGCAATTTGACTCTCATGTTCCAGCCAATGAGTCAAAGTGTATTCAAGCTGAGTTTAGTCACCCTGCTGTTACTTCACACTGGAATGTTCCCGGGCTCTAATTAGCCCAAAGCAGCAAAGCTCAGCCGGGCTCTGGTGTCTGGGTCCAGAGAATGGGATGGGATTGCAAAAGGTTTTCATGACTCAACTCAGCACAGAGCAGTCTGGGGTTCTGTACTTTGTTTTTTTGGTTCACGCAAACAAATAAGGAAAATTGAAAATGTTCAACTTGCCCAAAAGCAAATCTATTAGTCACCCGTGGTTCTGGGATTTGAGCTTAACAGCTCTATGCGGTTTTCCCTAGTTTTGATCTAATTATTATTATTCATCTAGGAGGAATTTCACCCCCATGTAAAGAGCCACCACGTACGCTCTTATGTGGAGCCCAGGTCCTAATGAAACACAGTTTATATAGTGTGAGATGCTGGGAAAAACACAGTCAGATTCCTAACCAGGACTTTGCGGTGACAGAAAAAGTGATGGCTCTTGAAGAATCCAGCCCTTTCTCATGTTAGGACAAAACATTGGGAGCTGGAGTTGGTGGGGGCAGATGCCCAAGCAGGGTAAACACATCCAGTGAAGAAGATAGCTACTCAGGCCGATCTCCCCACTATGCATCATTTGAGGGCTTAGGTAAGGCTTAAGTGATGAACAGGCTAGGTGCTGGGTTTCTCTGCATAGGTGAGCTACACCCTAAATGAAAAATAACTGAATCAAAAAAGGAGAAACGCATTTAACTGTCTGTTAATCCCTTCAGAGCTTTCAGACAAATCCCAGAACCAGGGTGAGAACCAGATTCACTCTTGGTTATCCTGGGGGAAGGGTGCACAGGGATGAATTTCACCCTGGAGATTCATCTGAACAAGGACACTCAGCAAAGCTAAGGCAAATCAATGAAAGGAGTCAAGTCAATGCACACACATTAAAGCACATTAACAATCCCATGTTAACTCGCCTTGAGATTCAGTGAACTAAAGCCACTTGACTTCTGTATGAGACCATCCACATGGAGATTGAATGTGTTTTCATTTATGCACATTTACTTCACTTTCCTGAGTGTCCCCATGTAGACATGGCCCTAACTCATTGATTCTAGAAGCACTCAGTAACTCCGCACACTGCAGTGCAGATTCTCCCTAAATCAGTGGTTTAAAAGCCATTTTCAAATACAAATAGCTTTCCTAGCATAGACTGGGCTTATCTTTTAGTGCTGTTCTCCTGCACTCAAACCAGGTACACGAGTATTAGAAATAGTAACGAGGAAGGTAACTGTGAGGCAGATGCCTTTCCCAACAGTCCTTAAAACAAGGTCTTCCAGGAGTGCAGCTTTATTAATAAAGAAATTAACAGGAACACAAGTTCAGTTCAAACTTCCTACCCAGCACTGGCTGCTTCTAGGGATCCTCATTCAGGATGGCTCAGCCCACACCCTAGATCGTCTCTCTTTCCATTCCCACTTCCCTTATGTCCACATGGGTGATGAGCCACTTACCTCAGTAGGTCAGCAGTTCCCACTTCATCATTTCCCAGCAGGATCAATGTCAACTCAGACGGGGTTTCAGGCAAGTGTTGCCAGTCTATTACAGCAATTTATGATAGAAGAGCTGGTCAAAAAAATAAAAGGGAGGAGGAGTAGAAAAGTTACCATGAAAAACTGTCGATGTTTTTAGTGAAGAGTTTTCATCAAAATGCTGAAAATGTGAATTTTTTTCAACAGTCCTAGTTGACAAGCACACTTGGATAATAAGTACCTTTCCATTAGAATGGTAAATAACAACTTAATCCAGGCCAGAGTTTTTCCAAAGAGGGAGAGATTCACTGAGAAGTCTTCAAGCTTACTCATTCCCATATGGCGTTTATCTGATTCATTGCTAACCCAGTTGACTTTTTCGGAGCTACCAGCAGCAAAGTGAGAAACTCATCGTGGGAAAACAACAAATAGTTTTAAAACATCTGAACTTTGTACAGTCACCGTCTTATGAACTGGCTTAAGTGGAGTCTCAGTGTGCTGTATAAGGCCTTGTCTATACTTGCAGTGGTGCACAGGGTACGTGTAGCTGAACACTATAAATGAATAACAGGCTGCATGTACACTGCGGTGTGTAGTTGTACGCTAGCAGAGAAGAGGTAGCTGAGAAAGACTGCAGCGAGACACTACACTACTCAGAATAGCAGTGTAGACACAGGAGGCACATGTACAGAGCCATACAGCATCTAGGTGTCTCTCTCTTCTACTCACCTTACTGTTTACACTGCTGCGTGTACCCGGGCTTGGGGGACGCATGCAGTGTATGTACTCTACATGCCACCACAGGTGTAGACCTAGACTAAGAGATATTTATCACTTCAGACCAGCACGATGCAACTTTTCATGGCTTGAGTGCCAGTGACCAACTTGGTCTATGTCTGTCTGAGGTACTTCACCGGCCCACATCACCAGAGTATCTGAGCGCCTCACAACTTTTCATGTAGTTGTTCTCCCAGTACCTCTGTGAGGTAGAAAGGTGCCATTAACCCCATTGCACAGATGACAAACCGAGAGACTAAGGTTATGTCTACACACCACTGAAAACCTCCCAGCTGGCTGATTCAGGCTCGCAGGGCTTGGTCTTTCATTGTGGTGTAGATGGCCTGGCTCGGGTTGGAGCCGGGGCTCTAGGACCCTGTAAGGGAGAGGGTCCCAGAGCTTTGGCTCTGGCGATCCTGAGTCAGCTGACAGGGGCCAGTCACAGAGATCTAGCTGCAGCGTAGACATTGCCCATGGCCACACAGGAAGGAACAGGGACATGTTCTCAATCTCAGGCTAGCACGCCATCCTCTGGATCATCCCTATGGTAGTTCCTGCCTGATCTCACAGTAAGGTGATGCTGAGCAATGTGTTGCAATGCCTGGCAAATAAACTAAAACAGATTCACATGTTTCATCAAAGTTTCCCAATTCTACCACAAACAAGTCAACATTTTGTGGGCACGGGTGTGCAGAGGTATAATGGAGGAAAGAATCTAGCCCTATGCTTTTCGGTTTGCTACAGTGGCATTATTATCTCATGTGTTTCCAAAGTACCTCAGTGCAGCATCTGGTGTATACAGTATACATCATCTAGCAAGGCACTGATTGTAATTAAATTAATGTTTGGGGGAGAGGTCCATTCACCCCTCATAAATGCATTAAAGCTGCCATTCACGGTAACAAAGTAAGCACGTGGTGAGAGAATTACGCCTTCTGGTCACATTTTAAATCCCTTTCTTGGCTTTCAAAACCAGTCATCTGCGGTTGCTTCCTGAGATCATTTCTATAATGGCACAAAATGTTTTTAAAAGCAAGATCATTCCCACACAAAACTCCAAGTCTCAAACCACACATCCCAAGACAATATTCAATGAAAACAATCCCTAGGTGCCATCCTTGTGTGTAAGAAGCACTATTCTGGAGC
Organism: Dermatemys mawii; assembly: GCA_007922305.1. Lineage (NCBI taxonomy): Eukaryota > Metazoa > Chordata > Testudines > Dermatemydidae > Dermatemys > Dermatemys mawii. The sequence continues at coordinate 31,464,665 of ML677343.1, read as the reverse complement.
CAACACTGAAGGGCAGGCTATGGCTCTACTTTCACCATGTAAACCTCTGAATATATAAATATGCTGTAAACAGGGGCACTAATCTGAAAGCTGTCATTACCAAAGGTCTGGTCTTCAAAAGGAGCCTAAACCTGATCTCTACATTTAAACCTTTAGTTTTGCACACATGATTATCTGCACAAACAATCACATGTACATTGCTATTGGCATACATCTATTCTTTCTTGCATGCATGAATGATTCTGTATTCAGTACTGTGCCTGGAAACTAGGGCCCCAATGCTACAAACACGTAGCCATGCAATTAACTTTATGTACATGTATAGTACAATGGAGTTCAACAGGACTATGCACATGCATAAAGTTCTTAAGGTGGGTAATGGGAAACTCAGGGACTTCAACAGATAAGACCCATTGTCCATAATTTATCCTCAGATGCTCAAAAGGACAGCAGGCTATTGGCTACAGTTCACAAGATACGGTATGGGCTCAGGTCCCTGTTTTGCGGTGTGGGACACAGGAAGTGAATTAAGACAGGACAAAATTTAAATGAGTTCAGAGGAAAAAAGAAATAGGTAACTTTGTGGTTTGATCTGTCTGAAAAACACTTCCAGAAATTGTTCTTTCTCCTTTATTCCAAAGTCACATTTAATTAAGTATTTTTATTGTTTAGTTAAAGAGCAAGCAGACATGGATGAGGCTCACTGGTGGCATTTCAAAACTTCAAAACACATGCACGTTCCCATTTCTCAAGGAGCACAAAGGCCCTTTGATTTATTAACTCCTTCAAACAAACGACGACACAACCTCTAGGCAAGACTCCAGCTCAAAACAGAGTAAAATCATTAAGACAAAAAAACAGCCAGAAGACTGCCAAAGCCTTCCAGACTCCTCTCACTCTCCTCTCCCCTTAGGAAAAGTCTTGCACATCTGTTGGCTGATACAAACAAGGCCTCGACCTCAACCAGCGCCCTCACTCCCTGGCCTCAGAGTCGGTGGGATGCTCTGTATTCAGGACAAGGAAGAGAAGCTACGGGTTGTGTGGCTTTTTCACAAGGCCAGTGGTTAAGCAGTAGCTTGACCTTGCCCCCGCCCCCACCTCTCTGGGACACAGCTCCACTTATCCATTGCACTGGGCATGCAAGAGTTAGGGCAAAAACTGCACAGTTTCTGTGTGGGAGGCAGGTTATGAGGATCTATGCAAGGACTAGGAAGTCCCTCTGTGTCAGAAGAATCCTAGAACTGGAAGGAACCTAGAGAGGTCATCTAATCCAGTCCTCTGCACTCGTGGCAGGACTAAGTATTAACTAGACCATTCCTGACAGGTGTTTGTTCAACCTGCTCTTAAAAATCTGCAATGATGGAGATTCCACCATCTCCCTAGGCAATTTATTCCAGTGTTTAACCTCCCTGACAAGTAGGAAGTTTTTCCTTATGTCCAACCTAAACCGCCCTTGCTGCAATTTTAGTTCATTGCTTCTTGTCCTATCCTCAGAGGTTAAGGAGAACAATTTATCTTCTCGTAACAACCTATTATGTATTTGAAAACTGTTATGTCCCCTCTCCGTCTGCTCTTTTCCAGACTACTTCCGGTATATGGACTATCATTATTACCCCGCTCCCCCTGTTCCTTATAACCCCATGTTCCCTCCCAGTGCTCAAGAAAATGAGATTTGCCATGCCATAGCCGGGGTAGGGTGAGAAGCTGTTCTTGTTCTATTTCCTGGGGCACCCTTCCCTGAGTCCATCTTGATGAACATGGCAATGTCGCAGCTCATAATGTTAGCTGTAGATGTCCATGCAGTGTCCAGGCCAGCATCATTCACTATTCTTTATTCCATTAATTTTTTTTTAACTTTAGACGATGCTCTTCACTTCCAGGGCAAGGTCCATGCATGGATCAAATGCAGGATATGGCTGGTCCCAAGTCTAACAAACAGCTGCTGAGGTGTGTAAATCCCATCACTCCTTTGCTCCACACCTTAAATGATAGGGAAGTTTTGCTCCTACACTGAGTTAAGAGTCTAGTCTTTAGAGTACAAGGCTGCTATGCAGGGGCAGATCCATTATGGTTCCTGCAGGGACACCTGGGTGCATTCCTGGATCTCCTATTAATTTATTGCCAAATGCTGGATTCCTCAAAAGCAGTCTGATTTTAAACAGTGAGTGGATTTAGTAGATCCAGATCATGTTTGGTCTTAGTCCATCTCTATGATTTCATAAAGTTCTTTTTTTACTGAAGGTTCATAGCTTCATAGACTTTAAGGTCAGAAGGGACCACTGTGATCCTCTAGCCTGATTTCCTGTATAACATAGGCCATAGAAAGCTAACCTAGTAATAGAATCATAGAAAATTAGGGTTTGGAGAGACTTCAGGAGGTCATCTAATCCAACTCCCTGCTCAAAGCAGGACCAACACCAACTAAATCATCCCAGCCAGGGCTTTGTCAAGATGGGCCTTAAAAACCTCTAAGGATGGAGATTCCACCCCCTCCCTAGGGAACCCATTCCAGTGCTTCACCACCCTCCCAGTGAAATAGTGTTACCTAATATCCAATCTAGACCTCCCTCACTGCAACTTGAGACCATTACTCCTTGTTCTGTCATCTGCCACCACTGAGAACAGCCAAGCTCCATCCACTTTGGAACCCCCCTTCAGGTAGTTGAAGGCTGCTATCAAATCCCCCGTCACTCTTCTCTTCTGCAAACTATATAACCCCAGTTCCCTCAGCCTCTCCTCGTAAATCATGTGTTCCAGGCACCTAATCATTTTCGTTGCCCTCCACTGGACTCTCTCCAATGTGTCCCTGTAGCGGGGTGGCTACCCGCTCCCAGCCAGAAAGGGTTAAAGTCAGCCCTGGAAGAAGGCTGGGGCTGTAAGTGCAAAGCCCAGGCTGCTTAGAAAGCAGGCTCAGCTGGGTGGCCATGCCCCAAACAGACCAGCAGGCCCTTAAAAAAAGAGCTAAGAAGCAAGGGCCTGAGAGAATACAGTCTCCTCCGACTGCAGAGGGAGATTGGCCTGGTTGCTGGGGAGACTTGATACGATACCCGGAGTGGAGCAGGGCTGGGGCTAGGCTAGAGGAGCTGGGGGAGCTCCAGCCTGGAAACCCCCAGGCTTCAGGGCCTGGTAGACAGTCCCACAAGGGATACTGGGGTTGCAGGGGCAGCCCCGGGGCAAGCAGAGGCAGCAGACCAACCCCCCCTTGCCGGTGATGAGTGGCAATTAGACTGCAGTCCGCCTCAGTGAGCGGGGGCAGGTGGAGACTGGCAGTTGCCTAGACTGAGGCAAGGTGGGGATAGGGGGTGAGGGTTCCCCTGGGGAGGGGAGACCCCAAGATGGTAGAGGTATTGTGGGGCACAGCACCCGAGGTAAGAGGGCACTGGGGCCCAGGGAGGGACACCGGTGCCAGTAGCGAGCGGGACCAAACCCAGAAGAGGGCGCTCTAGAGGGCTGGATCAAGCTAACTCCCAGAAGGACCAGCAGGAGGCGCTGAGGGTGAGTCGCCGCTCTGCTTACAGTCCCCCTCCCTTTTGTAGTGGGGGGACCAAAACTGGACAAAATACTCAAGGTGTGGCCTCAGCAGTGCCAAATCAAGGGAATAATCACTTCCCTCGATTTGCTGGCTGTGCTCCTACTACTACAGCCCAATATGCCGTTGGCCTCCTTCACAACAAGCTAATTCCTGCATCAAGCCCATTACTTCTATCTGAGCTATAGCTTTAATTGCTGCCTCTCTGAATCTATAGGTCAGAGTGCTGGACACACACTACTGTTAATTTTGTTTCCACACCCACTCTGTGAAGCAGTCTTGTGCCATTTCTGCTTTACAAGAGGGGGAAATCCAAATATAGAGACATGGCCAAAGGTGACTAATGAAGTCTGTGGCCCAGCAAGTCTCCTACCTCCCAATCCTGTGTGTGAATCTTTCCAGTAGATATGAACAGGAGGAGGGAAGGACGCAGTTTAACAGAGCTCTCTGTTCCTTTTCTGAGTCCTAATCCATCCAGGGAGTCCAGAGTGTGACTTTTGCATTACAGTCCAGAGCCCCAGAGGCCTGATCATACAGAGTCCTGGCCAAACATCATTCAGTCCAGCCATGCAGCTGCATTTCATTAATGCCAAACTAAAAGATGCCAAAGCATAAAAATGTTGCCACTGGCAATAGGTCTTGAGAAGAACAGATTCTGAACTACTGGAAGGAGCCATTATAAACAAGAGTTATTCAAGGCAGCGAGAGACCTTAAGTGCTAGTCCGATGCCCCACATTATGATAAAACACACGGGTTTCCAAAGTGATCCAGTTTCTCTTCTCTACATTGAGGTTTCAAAGAGGGCAAAGTTAGGAGGCAAACTGTGCCAGATGCTGCCTACGGAGAGGAAAAGTGCAGATTTCCCCTGATATGGGAAAATGACCAAAAATAAGAGAGAAGTTGTTTGTTGTTATGGGTCAAAAGATTGGAAAGCAACAGCAGCTTCAATACAAAGCATTAGTTTCCTGAACCATGAAACTAGAGGACCTAGTCAGGTCCCTTCCAGTCCTACATTTCTACAATTCAATGTTATTTAATTAGATATGCTGGAGAACTCTAATGCACTTCTTGATGTTCTGATTGTCTCTATTTCCATCTATGTGTGTGTCTAAAACATACGTTTTCTATACGGTATGAGGTGAAACTGGCAAGTCTCTGATAAAACTCAGTAGGTACCAAAACAACATTCCACCCTCTTTTTTTACAACAGCCATTACCATCGTAGCTGGAAGATTTACTACCAGCAGAGGGAAGAGGCATTTTGCAAAATAAGGGAATGGAATAGCCAGTCTTTAAATAGCGCAGTTCAGGAATTTCACCTGGAGGGGACATCATGGACAAGAAAGATGATCAGAGCAGGAGATTGAGAGTCAAGACTCTTTGGTCCTCACACCCACTTCTGCTTCATCGCCACCTGCTTTCATTTACACTAAGTTCGAGTCCCTCTGTGTTTAATTTCACTCTGTTCCAGACACGTGAACACTTACTGAAGTGTAACTTACGCATGCCCTGTGAATATGGCCCTGTGTGGTTATGGCTCAGGTCTTTTGGAAAGTACAGAAATACGTTACTGTTTTTCAGCACACACTCCTTTGTTTATACCTTTGGAAACTCCCTGCTCATCAAAGCAAAATCAAGTCTGTACTTACTCCTCATAATCTCAGCTCTTATCTGATTGGAATAGAGATTTGATTACAGGTATGCCGAGCTTGTGATGGCTTTAGTGTATGCAAAATGTAAACAGATATATATTAAGTCCTCCCCCAAAAACCTAAAAAAAGGAACTATTTTTTTAAACTTCTTCAAACCAGTAACCACAATACAAACAAATGCCATCTGCAAAGAAAGACCCTGCATTCCAGGAAGGAGAGGGAGTGGGTAAAGCCCTCTCTAAAGACTGGGGTCAGCTGAAGAAAGAGAAGCACCAATGGGAGGTTAAAATTAGAACTGGCTAGAAAATGGTGGGAAAATTTTCTTTAAAAAATTTTCATGTAAAATATTTTCTGTTTTTTGCTAAATTTTCTGAGCATCTCCAGTTAAAACAGTCACCTGTAAAAACAAAGGATGTGAAATGTTTCACTTCTAACCAACCAGCAACTGAAGGTAACCCAAAGTTACCGTGCCAGAGAGACCTGTCCATCTTATAAAAAAACATAGTGGTTGCAGTGTAGCTACGTCACTGCCCTCTACTACAATCCTGATTGCACGATCATGTCATAGGCCCAATACTGCTACCAATAAACAAGAATCTCTTAACTCAGGGTCTTGTGAGGCACATCTACAACCCCGAATTCCCACATGACTCCAGTTTTAAAATGGCAAAGGCATTTTGATCCTCAATAGCATCTTTCATCCAACTACTTTACAAATTACTAAGGTTAACACCACTTGAGGAAAGCGAGCTGGATATTGCCCATTTTACAGGTAAGTGAACAGAGACAGAGGTTAAGCAACTTGCCCAAGATCACACTGGAAGTCAGTGGCAGAGCAGGGAATAGATTCTGGAGTCCTGACTCAGTCTTCAGCACTAATCATCAGAATAATACTATTCTGCCTCCCTTGTTCTTGAGTCTTCTGCCCATAATCATAAGTCTTTAAAAAAATGAAAAACTCCACCAAACAGCAGGAATATCACCTTTTTGCTTCAAGATTTCCTCCAGGTACTTTGTTGTGCTGCTCTCAGCCTATTAATGTTCTATTACCATCAATGAGACACTAGGATATACCTGATCCTTTCAATAGCCCATAAGGGGCATTGGATGTTCCTAAAATCACCAGCATGCAGGTGGTTAAAACAGCTAAACCATCTTCAGCCAGCCTTTTCCCCACCAAATCAGCTCAGGTTTAATAAGTGATAGAAGAAACACAGCAAACAGCTGGACATAGGAAATTTTACTAGGATTCTCTTTGACCCACCAAATTCCTCAACTGCAGACTCATTGGTCCCTCGTGCAATCTGAAGCGTCTGATGAAAGCTTAACTAAATGGCTAGATTTTCATTAAAAGATAGCTGGGTTCTTTTCCAGGTTTCTTTTGTAATTGGATTTAGCATTTGTCTACCACAGCCCAAAATGTTTAAGTAATGAAATTTATGCTACAGAGAATTCTGTCTGCAGGATGCTCTTTTCAAAAGGGCGTCTTGTTAAGCGGTGCAGTGCCTTTGACTTCAGACACTGATTTACACCAGCCGAGCATCCGGAGAAAAAGCAGGGGAAAACTGAATGATCCAAGTACACACCTTTTCTCTCTCAAAAGGTGTGTGGGGATTGAAGATGGGGCATGGTGGAGGACTGATGGACTTCACATCTGGGTCACTGCCTTAAATTTAGTGGCGGACAGTAATGGCCAAATGTTCCCATCTGAGGGTTGCTCAGATGAATGAGCTGGCCCCACACTGAGTCTTAGGGGAGAGCTACCAACTGTACATTACAGAAACCACAGTCACGTTCGGCCCTCCAGTTGGTCAGTCTTGGCATAGAGGTCAAGTTCTGGATGGGCCATAGAGATTGAACTCTTCCTTCGTCCAGCAGACAGGATCCTTCTCAGTCCACATGGAAGCACAAAGGTGAGGTGGCATGGGGGAAGCCTGCAGTGCCGTTCTGCAAATAAAGAGAAGACTTCTGCCTCTGGGGCTATCAATCCTCCATCTCCCATCAGCACACGTGTTCCTTTCACTTTAAAGAGATCTTGATTTTTGCACTACTTATCAGACACAGCATGTGCAGCTCCTATTAGACAGTCATCATCCTAATCAAAAGCATTATGACTTCACGCAGCTTTGCGACATGGGCAGAAGTCCACTAGTGAGCAATTACAGGACCACAAATTGACTTTCCTTACTGAGTGATACCAGATTGAACAGACACCATACCCAGATGACAAACATGGGTGCTAACGGGTTCTCCCACTAAACATATTTCACATTAACTACTTCTACAGCAGTGAACTGATATTTTTATATATATCATAAGATTATAAAATTATCTATAAAAGTATATATAAATTCAATCCTCTTTTAACAGAATCTTTCTTATACATACAAACACTAAGGAGATGACTGGCATATGTGCAAACAACATTTTAAACTAGTTCCAATGAAGAAAACCATCCAAATCAAATTTAAAAGCATCCTTTGGAGTGACACATGAGGATGGTTTACATTATACACTGATTGATAACTACATACTGTATTATTTGGTATTCAATATATTTTTGGTTATGCAAGATTTCTAATAATGCTCATAGAGTCAAGTTCACAAGTTCATATTTTGGTCTCTATGGATTGTTATAGACATAAAAGGAAACAATTTTTGAAGCAAATCTCATCTACTATATGGGTTAGATGCCGTCCAATGATGTGCCATATATAAACATGAAGGAAAGATTAATTTTCTTTTTTATGTTCATTCTGATTACCCAAACTGCAAAAATTAGCCTCAAAATCCATTTGCAACAGGTATACCCATAAGTAGCAACAAAAAAAAAGATGAACAACCATAAAGATTTCAAATTATGTTTAGCAAGAGGCAGCTGTTGGCTTAAGCAGCTAACACAACGAAAATAGCAAACTTAGAGAAATTTGAAGACAAACTTTTTTCCCCCCAGGCTTTCTGCACCTTTCACAGTCAAGGCATCATTGCCACGGTAAACAATTACTAACAAATATATACCCAGATCCATTCTATGGTGTGGAGAAGACAAATGGTCAGACTTAAATTTGGCATATCCCACTGGTTGCCTCACCTTGTACCATTGGAGCCACTGGCCCATAGGACCCTGTGGAGACTTGGCAGAAAACAGAAAACAGCCCAAGCTGTATTATCTTTGCTGGGCAATCTCCATGAGACCAGAGGTGTTCTGCCTTCAGGTTCATCCCTGGCTCATCCCCATGTGCCTCAATCCCGCCCAATCTCTGGCCCCCTCGCTACACGGATTCCGGATAAGACTTTGTGAGGTCCATGTGGGGTGGAAGGAACTAACCCCACACAGCAGGGAAGAACCAGGTGTGTGTACATCCCGAGGTAGACGATTCAGGCCCGTAATGTCAGATACTTTTGTAACTCACTAGTTAGCATGTGTTACACAGCCCCATCCGTACCAAATCCATAGTGGATATGAGTCTGTTACAGGCTCCAGCTATGTAATCTGGCTCTTTAGCTCCAGCGGTAACAACTCATGCAACTAGCTCTGCAGGATTCCTGTTCTTTCCATAGCGTGGGGCAAGGTGGCAGCCATGACACTTTCATGATGCCATTTTGTGTTGGGCTATGTATTGTAGCACATATTAAATACATCAAAATAAACCACCCAGCTCTGTCACACCTAGGATTATACCAAAGGTCAGGCTTCTCACACTTGTTACTGAAATGCAAAATGCCTAAAAGTCACAGAATATTATGTCTTTGCCTCTGATTTTATTGTATTAACACTCTATTGTGGTAGAAGTAAATACGTCTCAAGCATTCCACAGAAGCAAAGTTAGTCCTGTTCAAATATGTAGATCAAAGGTTTATTGTTCAATATCTAAATTATTCACATCTGCTATGCTGTTATTCTTCAGCAATGCTTGAGAATTCATATTATTTGGAAGAAAATATCAATATAGAAGCTCTTCACTTGATTCTTTTCAAGAGGCTTATTTTTTTTATTGCTTAGAATTACAAATCTTTTATTTGGAGACAGCTTGTTAAAATGAGCAGGAATTGGCCCCCGCCCTACAAATCTTTATCGCTAACATTTCAACTGAAGAGAGACATTTTTGATGGTAGAGAAATCATTAACTTTTGTGCTTGTAAACTGCTGCCCGTCTGTGAGATTCAGGAAATTATGAGATACTGTGAAAGAGGCTCTCTCTGGATAGCATCATCCAATCTGGAAGTTTTGAGAGGTGTCAAAAAATGCCCATGCTCACAATGTTTACAAGAGAGAAAAGCCAAATCTGCAAAATGTGGATCCAGGCTTTTCCTAAGTCCAGATTCAGGTTACGTGGTCTGGCCCATTTCTAGTTTCAATCATTTATATTGTGAATGCACCCAGAGCCTCACAATGCTACATACTTGTCCAAAGCAATTAAGCGAGTCAATGCTAGAGTTGGAGACAAAACGTAGGTGTTCTGATTCCCAGTCTCCTACTCTTACCATTAGATCATCCTTTCTCTCCAATTTTTGTGATGCTGCTCCCTAACTATTAATTCCCTCCACCCAATTCCCATGTTGCTACATTTAAGGTCAGGCAAACAGAAAAGGTGGCACAACTAGATATCAGTTAACTGTGGTTATTAATGTAACCTACATGCTTTTTAAGTCCAAAGAAAGGGAGAAATAGCTATGGGAAGGAGACGTGGAGTTTTGTTTGAATCATGGGTCTCTCTGCACACATATTGACATCAGCGCAGATCAGCTTGAAGGGCCCAGAAACATCCAGAAGGCTGTGGCAGTTACTAAACTAGTTACTAGACAATAGTTAAAAATGAAGCTGTAGAGAAATAACAAAGAGTCCTGTGGCACCTTAAAGACTAACTAAAGTATTAGAGCATAAGCTTTTGTGGGCTAATACCCACTTCGTCGGACGCATGCAGTGGAAGTACTGGATCTAGTTTGGGATGTACACACGGAGTCATGAGATGCAGGGATCTGGATCCATAAGAAGCTACTTGTTTTTGGGGAGCAGAGGGGGCAGAAGTACTTCCACTGCATGCATCTGACGAAGTGGGTATTAGCCCACGAAAGCTTATGCTCTAATACTTTAGTTAGTCTTTAAGGTGCCACAGGACTCTCTGTTACTTCTGCAATTCCAGACTAACACAGCTACCCCTCTGATTCTTGGCTGTAGAGAAAGTTTCCATTAAGGGCAGGAAATCTTGCAGGGCCATTTATTTTCAAAGTTGTAACAGTCTTTCATTTCATTTTGATTATTATTTTAATATGTTTATATATTATATGAAGACTGTAATATAATGCTTACACAATGTCTCCAAAGGGAATTGTTTCAGAATTTCCATTCTGTGGGAAAAAAATTAACTTTTCATCATGATTCAGGATTTTTCCCCAAAATGTCAGAATTTCCCATAGAATGGAAATTTTATTTTCCAGGTAGCACTAGTTATCAGTCCATTTGGAGACACTAGTTTTGCTGTCTTGGTTCAGGAGGTCACGGCAGATCTTCCTGATATAGGTTGTTGATTCCACCTCCTAATGATCCATTCCACCTTGTAATAATCATGCATTTAAAGTTGTTTAGAGCAAGGTCCAGTTTGTAACCCAAAGACATAATAGAGCAAAGGGATGATTAGCAAAGGAGACAACTGAACTGGGAAAAAATAGATGGAAAATAAGCAGCAGTGGAGTGAACTCCTCTGTCACTTACCAATACGTTTTTAACATTTTGTTCACCCGAACACAACAATGATTTTACTGAAATACAAAAAGAAAGGACAAGAGTTACTTCTGTAAATTAACAGGAGATTCCTGCACTATAGCTACTTCCTACTCTCCAGCACCGATTGACATGGTATCATCAAATATATGCTACCAGCTTCTAAAATCATGTGGAGAAAAGCAAAAATGGGATGAAGCTATGAAATTCCAGTACTGATTGTAATAACACTTTGCACTTAAATAGCATTTTATGTGTTCAGAGCACAGTACAGCCCCTGAGTAGTTAATTCTCACAACAGCCCATGAGGTAGCTAAGTAAGCATTTCCATTTTACAGACAAATTAAAGAGGGGATGTGAACCAAAGCCAGAGTCGGTCAGGGGCAGAACTCAAAACCTCCTGAAACCTGTGCCCTGTGCTTCCTGAGTTAGATTGCAGATACTCCAAACTTCGAGAGGTTTTTGGTTTGTCATACAATAAAGTTGGAAGGGTTTTCTAAAATTCTGATCTGGATCTAGTTTGGGATGTACACACAGAGTCGTGAGATGCAGGGATCTGGATCCATAAGAAGCTACTTGTTTTTGGGGGGCAGAGGGTGGATTTCTTCCTGCCAACACGCCTCCCCACATCCTCTAGTTAAACTGTTCTGACCAAGTTATGATGGCTGCACTAGATACTGCAGTCTTCAAAGCCAACCCTAGTACAGCCTGTCTTGCTAACGGTTAATTCGCATGTACTTGTTGGCAGCTACCAGAAGGTTCTCAAGTTCCTGGTTACACCAAATTTAATTACCATCATGTGATCCGCGTGTTTTGAATAATAAAATGTAACTCCTTAAAAGAAAGTGATACTGGCCTTTTTAATGCATATCTGTTCTTTTTTTCCTGTGAAGCATTATATAATAATGCTTGCCACTCATTAGCTCACAGAGGCAGAAATAGAATCCAGGAGTCCAGTTTGCCCACACCCTGATCTAGTCATTAAGAATACTTGGCATTAATATTGTACTTTATATTTTTAAAGCACTTTACCAACTAACTGATCCTTGCAACACTCTGGCGACACTACAGTTGGGGAACAACATACAGCAATGTGAAGAGACTTGCTCCAAAGACATACAGAGCATCAGTGTAACCACTGGAATTAGAACTCTGATATGGCTGGTTCTAGCCCCCAGCCCACCCAGTCTCTCCTCTGATCTACCGCAGAAAGTATTTGTTTTTCCAGGCTCAGAGAACGGGTAATGGGGTCTGGAGCCGATCACCAGCTCAAATCCAAGCCAAAGTGGTAGTAACCAAAAGCTGTTACTGTCAGATTGATGTTTGGTGGTGATGTGCAATGAGCGGGAGAATCTTTTTTTCCAGTTCTTTGTGAACTGGTGCCCACAGTACTAAAACCAGCACCACGGGCTGGCCTCCTTGCTGGCATGCCCTGGCAGAGACCACAAGGCTGAGGCACTTCGACAGGAGGCAGCATATGTGGGATGACTACATTGCAGCTGACCCATTGGTACCAGCGTCGAGGATGAACAGAAGGCCTGAAGCTGTAATGCCAGGCACTTTTCACCATTGCTGCCCTCACAGCAAGTAGTGGGGATCAACAAAAAATAAGGCAGCATTTCACTCTAATTCAGCTGACACTTCAATTCCAAACACATCTGGAACCCAGACTATAGAGAACAAAACAGCTGATAATGAAACAGCTGGATGAGGAAATGAAGAAAAAAATATGAATTCCATACTGAAGCTCTTTGTCCTTTATTTATTAGGTTTGGTAAATACAGAAAATGCAATTAGAAACAAAAGTGTTGTCTATTACCATGCAGAGACAAAACATATCTAGCCTTATCTAAAGTGGTTTGTGCCAAATGACAGTGAATGCTTTTTCCCAAAGAGCATTGAGGATATAAACAAAACAGAACCAGAGACAGTTCATCTCCATGCTGGCTCTTTTCACAATTAAATCCGTGTGCACATTTGTGCTGAAGATCTCGTCTGAAATTCAAGCAAATAGCAGCAAACCTCAAAGAACAGGAGAATCCTCACAGCATCCCCAAAATATGCAGCAGCAGCTATGGAACAGCGATGCAAAGGAACCCAACTGGCAGGGGATAAGGAGAGAATGCACTGTGATTAAGAAAACCTCTTCGTTTTTCCTCATTGATAATCTGGCTCAGTTGGGAGGTGAAAAGCTTTCCCCAGATCAGTACAGAAGGGAAACAAAACAAAGCTGTAATGTGAGGGATTAGGAGTTTAAACCTCACAGTAACAGAAATGAAAATAGCCAGACACAGCCCTTTTATTTTCTGCTGGCCCTTCGTTCTTTAACCACTAAGATCCAAGATGGCATCTGCACTATTGACAAGGCTAATCATGGAAGATACGTCAACTTCATGGCTGCATGCAGTCTTTTCCAATTTTTCCACAATGCACATTTTTAGTCTGGGGAACTCATTGCCCCAAGATATCACTGAGGCCAAGAGCTTAGCACAATTCAAAAAAGGATTGGACATGAGTATGGATGGTGAAGATATCCAGGATTATAATAAAAAGCATTTAAAAAACATGGGAGTTTCAGAAGAGACTGAAAACGTACTTGTATCAGGGCACAGGATAGGTCTAGTCATTAGGGTGCTAGCCCTACTTTCTGTCCACTACTGAATTCCTGTGACTTGAGCAAGTCCCTTAATCGCTATGTACCTCAGTTTCCCCACCTATACATGTCCTGCACCTCACAAGAGTGCTGTGAGGACAAATACATATTGTGAGTTGTTCAGATTCTACAGGGATGGGGGTTGTATAAGTACCTTAGAGAGATAACTGCCTAACAGAGGTCAGGACAAAAATCAAACAAACTTTCCCAGGGGGTGGAGTGGGGAGGATGCAGATTAGGCTAAAATTGCCTGCAGTGAAAGGGTATTGCCTCTTCCTCTGAAGTATCTGATACAGGACTACATGTACTACTGATCTGATCCCCTAAGGCAATTCCTATGTAGTTTACACAAGGTGACATCACAGCTGATGGCTTACTTGCCTGGCAATGTCCTACACTAAGAGCATGGGACATTGAAGAAAATAAATCCAAATTAACTAAAAGGGAGAATTTAAAACTGACTAATTAAACTGCATTAAACTCCTGACTGGATGCTCTTATTCAGAACAGAAGCAGCTTTCATTTGATTTAGTTTAATTCACTTCCAAATTAAATTAAGCAAAATAACATTAAGGCCCCTTTAATTCTGAATAAGACTATCCGCAAAGTCATTTAATGCAGTTTAACAATCCACATTAAAAGTGAATTCCGGTTCATCTTCCTGAGAGTCCCTGTGTAGACAAGTCCTTAAACATGGTAATTGCAAGAGACGTGTTGCAGGTGCCCTGTCTCTGGGCTGCTTATGACACCTCTCAGTATTACCTTGGGCATTGAGAACATAATTCAGCTTCTTATCTACTTTTCCTTTCTCTCTTCCTCCCAGCTTGGCCACACTAAGCCCCTTTTTCAGGATCTTTAACTCCGCTAACAACTAAGCAGCTGCCGTGAATGCACACAGGTGATCACTGGCTCACGTTTCGGGGAATGATCACCACATCAGCAACTCCAGCTCTGCTGAAGTCCATGGAGCCACACCAGCTTATCCCAGGAGAATTTAACCCTGCGTGTGCCATTCTACCTCACACTGGTGGCAAAGTGCCTTTCTGAACCGGCTCAAATCCTCACCTCAAAGCCAGGGGCAATTTATTTCCCTACCCTCAAAAATTAGCCTAATCATTTTAGAATTATAAAAATGTTTTTAAAAAATACTGACACAATGCAAACTGTCTCTAGGACCTGATTGCCCTTTGGCAGACCCAGCAAGACACTGGCAGCTGGTGGCTTTGCCCATGCTCTGAGCATCCTTTTCATAGTAGTTTGGTGCTGTAGGTGAGCTGCAGGGACTGAAAGTATCAAAGGCAGGTCTGATGTGGTCTGACAGAAAAATGCTGAAAGTCACTGAAACCTTTCTGTGGAAATACAGACCTCTGTAGACAAGCAGGAATTTAAAGGATACGTGCCCATTGCTTTCAATTTACATTCACAGCGTCCTGGACCTTTGCATACATAAGTGGTCTGAAAATTTCCTCAACTCATTTATTTACAGTTACAAACTACCACTTTCTATTTCACTTAAAACAGCTGGGCACTGCTACGATATTTATTTGGATACTTCTCAAGACTGAGACCCCTCTGTCTGGTGTCGGGAATATCTGAGACTAGAAATTACAGATACTTAAACGGGCATGATTTGAGACCAGCTCTAAGGGGAGAAAGACAAATCCTTTTCCGTGGTGGCATCAGTCATGGGACTAGAAGCTCTTTGGGGCAGGGACTCTCTTTCACTATGTGTGGATAGCACCTAGCACAATGGGTCCATAGACTCACTTGAGCTCTGTAGGCACAATTATAATACAAATAATAATAGACAATAAAAAAGCCTTCATACCAAGTTTTAGCATTGTTACTCTCAGGGAACTCACTCTCCGCTCTGGCATCTAACCTGTATGTTACTGAAATGTTTCCCTTACATCACAGAGTGGTTTGCTGTCATTGAGTTGGTAAGGATGAAAGACGCCCCATTCTAAGTCTCTAACATTTAAACACAACGTCCTTTTTGTCTGAAATATCTCATGCTTCGTCTCAGGCCAAGGGGACTCACATACATAGAAAGTCTGAAGAAAGCCTCTAAGAGAAGTAGGGCAAGAGCAGAACCTTTTATCAATTGCTTGCTCGCAACTTCCTCCCCTGTTCCCACACCCTGTGCAAAACTTATAGGCTTTGAATCAAATGAAACTCAGAGCTAGGCATTCCTGGTTTATCCAAACTTACGTCCCATTTTGCCCATATCCATATTGTACAAGATTTATATTAAATACCATTATAACCCAATGCATCCCTGTATTCGCACCCTACCCACCGTTGTAATCACCTTTGTACAAAATAGGCAAGGTCAGGGATGGTCCAGATAATACTTACTCCTGCCATGAGTGCCATGGGACACAGCAGTACCATGGTACAAAATATATCGGAAAGATAGAACAGGTTGTGCTGGTAGGAGAGTGGCCTATGTGAAAAAAAACATAGAATGAAATGAAGTAAAAATCTTAAATGAACCAAACTGTGCCATAGAATATCTAGAGAGAGTAATTCCATACTTGAATAATAAGAATATATCAGTAGGACGATATTACAGACCACCTGACCAGGATGGTGATAGTGACTGTGAAATGCTTAAGGAGATTAGAGAGGCTATTAAAACAAAAAACTCAATAATAATGGGGGATTTTAACTATCCCCGTATTGACTGAGTACATATCACATCAGGACGGGATGCAGAGATAAAGTTTCATGACACCTTAAATAACTGCTTCTTGGAGCAGCTAGTCCTGGAACCCACAAGAGGAGAGGCAATTCTTGATTTAGTCCTAAGTGGAGCACAGGATCAGGTCCAAGAGGTGAATATAGCTGGTAATTGGTAATAGTGATCATAATATAATTGAATTTAACATCCCTGTGGTGGGGAAAACACCATAGCGGCCAAACACTGTAGCTTTTAATTTCAGAAAGGGGAACTACACAAAAATGAAGTGGTTAGTTAAACAGAAATTAAAAGGCACAGCACCAAAATTAATATCCTTGCAAGCTGAATGGAAACTTTTTAAAGACACCATAATAGAAGCTCAACTTAAATGAATACCCCAAATTAAGAAACATAATAAGAGAACCAAAAACGAGCCACCATGGCTAAACAACAAAGTAAAAGAAGCAGTGAGGCAAACAGACATCCTTTAAAAAGTGGAAGTTAAATCCCAGTGAGGAAAATAGAAAGGAGCCATAAACTCTGGCAAATGAAGTATAAAAATATAATCAGGAAGGCCAAAAAAAATTAAAGTACAGCTGGCCAAAGATTCAAAAGAAACAGCCCCCCCTCTTCCCCGCCCCAAAAAACAACCTTTAAGGCCATCAGAAGCAGGAAGACTGCTAAACAATCAGTGGGGCACTGGATGATCAAGACGCTAAAGGAGCACTCAAGGACGATAAGGCCATTGCGGAGAAACTAAATGGATTCTTTGCATCAGTGTCACCCTTGTATTTTCCTTACTGCAGGGATCCAATTGGGCAGAGAGACTTTACCCTCTGCAATGTATTCTATGATGTTTACATTCAGTCATCCTGTGGGCAGCTGTATTAACTATGACTTCTTTCTCTTCTCCTTGTCTCAGTAGTTAGCTGGCTAGTCTCATTTTAATTGCTTCTGCATTTAGCAAATCCCTCTAGTACACCAGAGTACTTTTCCCAGGTGTAAGTGTTTGTTCACGTCATGGTTCACATCATGAAACATTAAACAGTATGGACCGGTCAGTAAGGTTAATTACTTTACACTTCAAAATGTCTGGACTCCTTCAGGATTTCCCTTGCTTTCGTTCCTGCAAAATAAAAAAGAGTGGAATGCAAGGGGGGGGGGGAGACTGAGTCTAGATTCCAAGCTTCCAGGTGCAACTGACCTCCCCCCACTTCCAAGCCCTTCCCAGCTAGTTGAGATTCCCCCAGGGCATCAGCAAAAACCCCTAATAGAAGCAGAAATAATCAGGTGGTCATGAGATACAGAATTTCTGTCAGGAAATTTCTCCAGTGTGGTTTGAGGTTATGTATTTTGATATTATTTTCTTCTTTCTCTCATTTATTTTCTTGAAAATAATCTGTTCCCTCAAATTCTTGTGGCGAAAAACTTCCAGTAAGTTCCAGCATGTAATCCCGGCAATGAGACGGCTTATCTGGTTGCAGTAGGACACCTCACTTAGAAAGGCCTAACAACATAAAAATGATATATTTTAAGTTTTGCGCTCTTAATAATACCTTCTAATGTACTCAACTTATTTTAACAATATCAATAAAAGAACTGGCACGCACCGAGGTTTCTTTTGGAAGGGGCGGCATTATGCTCTCCAGCTCCTTCAGCTCTCAGAGTTTTGGTTGCCAGCCCCTAAAATGGGACTCCAACTTACTTTAATAAGCAAAATATTCCATTTTCCATGTATTGTTGCACTTCAGAGTGGATCCAGTTCTTGAGAGTGACAATGAAAAGCTGCAGATTTCTCAGAGCAAAATGTGAAATTTATCAAAACTGCATTATAGGCCATTACATGGGGCCACAGCAATTTGGGCAACAGAGCAAGCCTGTCTGGATTGCTCCAGGAGAGTAGAAATAGCTCCACTTATTGTCCAGGTTTGCAACACTCTCATCCTCACCCCCATTCCAGTCCTACCCCTTGGAGACTAGATGATACTTTAATAGAATCGTAGAATCCTAGGACTGAAAGGGACCTCAAGAAGTTTTCTAATCAGTCCTCTGCACTTGAGGCAAGACTAAGTATTTTCTTATTGCAATTTAAACCCATTGCTTCTTGCCGTGTCCTCAGAGGTTAAGGTGAACAAATTTTTCTTCCTCCTCCTTGTAACAACCTTTTATGTACTTGAAAACTTATCATGTCCTCCCTCAGTTTTCTCTTTCCAGACTAAACAAACCCCATTTTCTCAATCTTCCCTCATAGGTCATGTTTTCTAGCTCTTTGGTCATTTTTGTTGCTCTTCTCTGGATGTTCTCCAATTTGTCCACATCTTTCCTGAAGTAGGTCATCTAACTCAGTCCCCTGCACTGAAGGAGGACTAAGTATTATCTAGAGCATCCTTGACAGTTGTTTGTCTAACCTGTTCTTAAAAACCTACAGTGAAGGACACTCTACAACCTCCCGAAGTAACTTATTCAGTGCCTAACTACCCCAACAGTTAGAAAGCTTTTTCTAATGTCCAACCTAAACCTCCATTGCTGCAGATTAAGAGAGAAGCCCATCTATGATCCAAACACCCCTTAACCTTTGGATACTGAAAATCCAGATGCAAAACTTTGTGCCCTGACCTCATCATACTATCAAAGAAGGTTGAAAATCAGTCTGAAAGAACACAGCCAATGGCGTGTTCCATACTTCTATGAACAGAACTTTCTCCACTTATTATTTATAATAATCTCAGTGGATACCTGAAACCAAAGTCTGTTCCTTTACAGAGATGTTTCCCTGCATCCCTGTGCAGACTGATTTGTTACTGTAGGATCTCTCATGAGTGCTGGGGTGATGGCACTCAGCACTTTTTCCCCCACTCAAGGAAGAAAAGCAGGATCAAACCCTTTGCCTGAACAAAGGAAACACACCGGCTCTACATGCTGACCTGAGAGTGTTTGGGGTATCAGTAGTGAAAGCACCCATTTAAGTGCCCCACTGACATATCTGACTCACTGGTGCGCCTTCACACATTTGAGAGGCCGCTGTCATCTCCCTGGCAACCCACCTCAGATTAAACAGTTGTGTAGCTTCTAATGACTTCATCGCGCATGAGGGTGGCCGATGGGTTTTGGGGGACTGCTGGTGAGTTGGCTGCCTCCCAGCACTGCTCTGCGCTATTTCTCTGGCTCAATCACCTTCCCGCGTGCCATTATTTCCAGTCATGTTTTGGAGCTCATCTCATCCCTCATGTGGATCCCCAGGCACCTGCTTCCACATGACAGTGCGTTCGCTTGCCAAGAAACACTGAGCAACATTGACCTCTATGTTCTGGCATCACTGTTTCTCATGGAACATGCTCCCACTTTTACATCCAAATAGGATAGCTGAGGTTGTTTTTGTTGTAAGTCTGATACAGCTGCATGACTGAAGAGCCATAGACGGAGCTGCTACAGAGTAATCATCATGGTCAGTTACTCCCCAGGATGATGATCATAACCAGACCAGATGAAAAGCGCTTGTAGAGCTGGAGCAACCAAAGCGAAGGTTTCCCCACCCTTTCAAATTTTCCCTTCCCAAGGGCTGTAATCTAATAAAAATGCTGCGTTGATACTAAGCCAGGAAACCACAGTAGAGCTGTGATTTCCACACGGCGGGCAAGCAAATCTCTTGTCCTTGCAGTGGTTTAGACTCTGATCCAGAACTGACTGAAGTCAATGGAAAGACTCGCTTTGGCTTTGGGTCAGGTCCTTAGCACATCTGTCCGACAAGACTGTTGCAGACAGAACCATTTTGGTGCATTCACACATGGTGCACCTTACAACTATGGTGTATCGGTTCATTTTGGAACTCTGGAAGCACCTAATTCTTCGATTATAAACTCCGTGGTGCAAGAAAGCATCATTTTGTTATGTGTGTATTCAGCACCTGGTCTATGACTGGGGTTCCTAGTTACAAGCACAATCTAATAATAATGTGCATCCAGCACTGGAACTGATACCAAGATTGTGGAATGGACACAGGACAGGCACCTGAACCGATGCCGTTGCAAACACTTGCAGCTTCTTATCCTTACCAGCCAGAGCAAGATGCAGACTGAAGCAGATGCAGAACTAAAGACTTGAGGACGGATGTTCTGTTTCAGAAGGGATTTCAAGATTTTAAAATCTGGTTTGTTCTGAATCAGAATGGGGAAAAAATCAAAATTCTCTGTGAAGGAAAATTCTGGGGAAAAAACGTTCTGGGTCAACCAAAACATTTAGTTTCCATTTACATAGTTTTATTTTGTATTGGATTATAATGTACGCTAGAATACTACGTCAAAACATTTCAAGACAGTCATTTCAACACAAAACAATGAAAATATTGTGTTACTTAGGAAATGGAAACAACCTGATAGATGAGGATTACGACCTCAGGTGGGGAATAAACAGAAACGTCAAAGAAACAAAGATCCTGAGTGAAATTCATCCCTGATTTATATCTAATAATTCTTCTTTGCCTTTAGTGGGACTTTACAGTACAGAAGTCAAGGCAAAACAAGACACACTTTGTTCATGAAAATGTCCTTTGTAACAAGGCATGAGGAAGAGAACTCCAGTGGATGTAATGTACAGGATCACTTCGAAATCCCTGACATTTTCCCCAAGGAAGGTTCAAATGTTCTTTATACCTCTCCTCTGCTTTACAGCTCTCTGATAGTGGTCGCCCAGGTAAGTCACCGTGAAATTGTCTGTGGTTTCTATACTTCTGGGGAAAACAATAATAGCAGTGAATGGCTGTTCTATAGTGAGATGGAACAGCCATCAGCAATGCTAGAGACAGGGCTGGCCATGACGGAATAGGCTTCCAATGGAGGTTGTGGAATCCCCATTACTGGAGTTTTCTAAGAACAGATCGGACAAACACCTGTCAGGGTGGTCTAGGTTTACTTGGTCCTGCCTCAGGGCACGGGGCTGGGCTAGATGACCTCTCAATGTCCTTTCTAGTCCCACATGTCCATGAGTCTAGGATTATAAAGGAAAGCAAGGTGTGAAGTTAGCGGGACACCCACATGCTTCGGCTGCATTGGGAAGCAAAAGGATGAATGTCACTGAGACTGAATGAGGTCAGCCTTTAGGAGCTACCCTTCTCAAAGTGTGCCATTGCTTTGGTGAAACCTGGTTACATTTTCGGTAACAAATGGCTTTGATCACTCCAAAACACTTGGAAGAATAAACAGAGTTAGGAAGAAACATCTTCCAGACTTCAGGAGCATTCAGAGCCAACCCTGAATTCTAAGAGTCGGACTCATCATGGCCAACTGAAACAGAACCCACTTCAGGCACTAGCGTGGGACTCAGAAGATCTGGGTTCAATTTCTGGTTCTGCCACAGACTCCTTGTGTGACCATGCGCCAGTCATTTAATCTCTCTGTCTCTTCATTCCTCATCTGTAAAATGGGAATAATAATATTTTCTCTCCCCAACCCATTGTTTGACTAGTCTATTTAGACTATAAACCCTGTGTCTTACTTTGGGTATGTTCAACATAAGAATATAAGAACCTAAGACCACCCTTACTGGGTTGGACCACTGTCCATCTAGCCAGTATGCGGTCTTCTAACTTTGGCCAATGCCAGGTGCTACAGAGGGAATAAACAGAACTGATAATTATTGTCTGATCCATCCCATCATCCACTCCCAGCTTCTGGCAGTCAGAGGCTAGGGACATCCAGAGCATGGGTTTGCATCCCTCACCATCTTGGTTAATAGCCACTGATGGACCTATCCTTCATGAACTTATCTAATATATCTTATCAAAAACTTATCATGAACTTATCAAAAAAACACCTTTTGAACCCGGTTATAGTTTTGATCATCACAACATCCCCTGGCAATGAGTTCCACAGGTTGACTGTGTATTGTGTGAAGAAGTACTTCCTTTTGTTTGTTTTACATCTGTTGCCTGGCACATCAGAGCCGTGATTTTGGTTTGAGTCTCTAGGTGCTGCTGTAACGCAAATAAGTCACAATACTAAAAGTCAAAACCTGGAATCAGCTAAATCAGATTCCCCATTTCAGAAATCCACTTTATAAATAAAAGCAATCAGCTCTCTCTGAGAAGCACCATGTGCTGGTTTTAGTTCTGACCCACCTATAATGGACCTGCAAAATACAAGAGACCCAAAAGGAAAGCCAGCAAGGACAGCTATACACCCACAGATTTTTCATACTGTTAAACAACAGCATTGCTATGCCATAGTGAAGTTGCTTTAAGCATGAGATCCTCTTATTTGCTCCTTCTCAGACAAGCTTAAGCAATAAGCCACCGGGTTCTGGAAGTGACAGTGCCAATGTTACTTGGAGGTAAGCCCAGAATAGATGGATGGCTTTTTAAAAGTTAAACCACATGGACATGCGACTAGCTATTTGGCCGCACGGCTTTTGTTATTTATTCACAGGCTGCCTCACCACCAGTCACATACCAGCACAAAAGCCATTGTGTGGGGGGGGAAACTGAAGCAGCAGTTAAAGAATCTTATGCACTTTCCCTATGTGCTCCAAACCACAGGACTAAATAAAATATGGATGGATGGGCATCTAATTTTGGCTTATATCTACCAGAAGCATAGTCTATGCATACACCTTGACGCCTACTTTTGCATGGACACTTACTGGATATGCATGAGGAGATGGAGAAAGTACACAAACAAATGAATAGGCTCCTGAGACCTATCTGTTTATGCACATAGCTTGTGTGCTCTAAAGTATGCACACAGCAGGTCCACATGCTGCTCTTGGAGGCAGGGACAGTTTGAGTTCTGTGTTTGTTCAGTGCCTAGCACTTCAGGGGCCTGATCCATGACTGGGACTCCTAGGTGCCAACACAACACAAATACCCTCTACTCACATCCGGGCCAAACGCTGCCATTTAGGCACTGACCCACAAGGGGGCAGTGCAGTGCCTCTTCATCACTGCTTCATAAGACACCCAGTGCATAGGCCACAGTGTAGATTGGACTATACGGGTCCTTGCACTTTCAGTGTGGGACTGCAATTGTGACTGGTACTTATGCAGGGCATTCTAGAGGGGTGAGGTTACTCATGTCCTTCCCACCATCCCAAACATTTGTGCAAGGGCTGGTCACAATCAGGTCCTTAAAAATCTGTCCCACAAAGTCATTTTCAAACAGGAATTCTGGCAAAAATCAGAAGAATTATTTGAAGAACCCTCCCTCCCTCTTCCCATAACAAGCACCAGGGGAGTAAAAGCTTGTGTACGCTTCAGTATAGTCTCTATCCTGGAAAAGTGACAAAGAGTCCTGTGGCACCTTAAAGACTAACTAAAATTTTTTTAGAGCATAAGCTTTTGTGGGCTAATACCCACTTCGTCGGATGCATGCAGTGGAAGTATCCTGGATATCCTTGGATACTTCCACTGCATGCATCCAACGAAGTGGGTATTAGCCCACGAAAGCTTATGCTCTAAAAAAATTTTAGTTAGTCTTTAAGGTGCCACAGGACTCTTTGTCACTTCTGCAATTCCAGACTAACACGGCTACCCCTCTGATTCTATCCTGGAAAAGTCTCTTTCTTTCATGTATCAAATGTATATAGTGGAGACAAGCAAAGATGGCAGGCTTCAGAGCTGGGACAGACCCAAACTAAGGTTCAGTGTTCTGGGGTTAGACGTTCAACCAGGGTTAGGGTTCAGGTTTAATGGTTCTGAAATCATACACAATATCCTGCATCTTCCGTTGCACCAAAATCAGACCTGGGAAACATGCCCCTTCTGTCTGGGACAAAAATTGAATGGGCAAGTGCAGATCTGGGGACCCAAAAATATGTAGCCCCTCCTCTGCTCCCGCTTGTCTTCACTGGATGATGGCGAAAGGGGAGGTGGAATTCCATAGTGTACCTAACGGCAAAAAATCTTAGGAGGAAGGGAGAAAGGATTTAACTACCAGCTCCAAATCTGCTCTGTCAATTTTGGTTCCAAATCAGGCCCCAAACCAGGAAGGGTTGGTTTTCCAAAACTGACTTGGATACTCTCCAGGTAGAAATCTTGTGTGATTTCATGCCATCAAACCAAACCCTAGCTCTGGTTCCTAATTCAGATACTGAACTTTAGCTAACTTTGGTTTACATGCTGGTCCTTGGAGGAAACCAGAAACCCAATCATAAAATGCCTGAACGCTAATTTAAAGTAGATGAGAGTGTTGAAATTCAGAGCAAGACAAAGGAACTAAAAATAAATTTTCAATGTAACTTTTGTCCCAGGACACCTGAAATCTAACAGACAGACAGCCTATTATTTGCCGAATAAAGCATTTCGGAGCCTCCTAATTGGTATCTCATTTTGTAAATCACAACCCATTAATTACCAGTTCAGGACAATTAGTTTCATGATCTGTGCTTGGCTTTCTCCTAAAACAAAAGAGATGCCCAACTTCTGACACTGCCATTTCTCCCAGTATTATCCTGGCCCTGAATAAGTTTTATTCTCATTTACTGACATGTTGACAAATTACTGGATTGAAAAAGAAAAGAAAACTAGGGCTAAAGCCAATCACAACAATAAAGGAAAAGAGGAGAAAGAATATTGCATAAAATTTAAAGGCAAAAGAGCCATAATTCTCCAGCTTATGTTGTGCAGGACGACAGACTAGATAGTTATAATGGTCCCTTCTGGCCTTCAAATCTGTGAGCAGACCAATGATCCATACTCTGGTGACCTGTTTTCATAAATTGTGATGCTTCAACAGAA
This sequence comes from Dermatemys mawii, assembly GCA_007922305.1. Lineage (NCBI taxonomy): Eukaryota > Metazoa > Chordata > Testudines > Dermatemydidae > Dermatemys > Dermatemys mawii. Next base: position 31,439,700 of record ML677343.1, on the reverse strand, counting down.
TATGGAACTCTCCCCAGGATGTCCCTAAGCTTGCTGTTCTGTAACACGAGGAGGCTTTTCTTCCTCAGCTCAGCAGAAGAAGCTTATGCACTGAAGCAGGAGGCTTGCTAGCCCTCATAATTAGAACTGGATGGAGAATGGTAATTCGCATTGATGGAGGATTTTAAGTTTCTTAAATCGGGTTTAGTTCCAGTTGAGAAGGGAAACCCAAACCTTCAAAATTCTCTATAAAAATCAAGGGACTGTTCTCCACCCAGCTCTACTGGGTGCTCCAACTCCAGGGTGGTCTGCCTGGTGGGCTGCATTGATCCAGGAGGCCTGGGAGCCAGGTGGGCTACTGAGGAGTCAAGTGGGTGAGCTGGCAGGAAAGCAAGCAGATTTGCGCTGGAATTTGATCAAAATCTCCATGGTCCTGCAGAACATTTCGATTGTGAAGAACTGAACATTCTGATGAAAAAATGTTCCGTCAAAGTTTTTCTGACCAACTCCATTTGTGATCGTCTCCTAGCTAGTGCCACTCCAGAAGCTCAGGTATCTAGGTTTGAATGTTTTGATGTAATAGTACACGTCAGAATAAAGACCCATGCCTGTGTGCTGCATATAGGGTTAATGGTATGTAAGGCATGCCCTGTACCTTGAGAAGCAGCAAGGAGGGCAGAACAGTTCCCATGAGGATGCGACGTTCCCCTGCCCTATGTGGATGGAGTCTTGCATCCACCACCTCCAAGGCTAGAGGATGGTGTCGCACCTGCACAGAATCCATAGTGGGAGACAGAGCCAGCAGGGACCTTATGACCCATATTTCTCAATCAGACCTTCCAGCCTGTGTCCGGAACCACACAACTATGTGCTGGTTACTATATAAGGTTTGTGGCAAAACTACCACCCACCGCTACATGTCATACTCTAATTGTTACTGGTTGGCATTTCTCTGGCTATGTTTAATCCTTACAGGGAGGGGAGGGGTGTTATTTGTTGCTACTAGTACATAAACATGCAATTCAATCACTAAGGGCATTTGATTTCTCTCTACCACCACACCATGCAGCCTTGTAATATCCCTACATCTCAGAGATGTCCCCCTAGGGAAGGACAGGTACTGGAGCATGGCATTTCCAGACTGGATCAGACCAGAGATGCATCTAGTTCAGCAACATCTTTCTCACACTGGCCAGGGACCAGCTGCTTCAGAAAAAGTTGCAAGAAATTCTATGGTGGACAGTTATGGGATAACCTGTCCTTAGACAAAGCTTATTCTTAACACCCGTCAGTTAGGAAGGATGAGCCAGTGGTTACGGCACTAGTCTAAGACTTGGACTCAAGTCCTTGTACCTCCACAGACACGCACTGATTGTGGGCAAGTCACTAGTCGCCAGTGTGTAACATAGGGGTAATACTCCCTACCTCGCAGGGCATGGACATTCTCATTATCCATAAATGGCTAATCTTTCTTTGAATCTTTCTAAATGATATCTTGTGGCAATGAGTTCCACAGGCTAATTACACATTGTACGAAAAAGCATTTTCTTTTATCAGTTTTGAATTTGCCAGTTTTTATCATCATTGAAAGTCCCCTTGCTCTTATATTAGAGAACTGCTAGTCTGCCTTTCTCTCCCCTAGCTCTCTTCTTTCTAGACCCTTCACTGTTTCTATGCTTTTATCATTCCTCCTCTTGTTCACTTCCTCTTTAAAGTAAACAGTCCTAATGTGTTCCGTCACTGTTCCTGAGTTTTCCTACCTCTCTAACTATTTTCATCTCCTATCTCTGAGTCCTTTCTAACGCTGCTATATCGTATTGAAGATGAGTTGAATAGAGCTCAGCACGTTATTCCAGCAGAAGATATACCACTGATTTATATTATGGCATGATAACATTATCCCTATTCTCTGTTCTGTTCCTAATGAATCCTAACATTTCTGTTCACTTCTTTTTCTTCTGCTACCATTGCTGTCCATTGAGCACAGATCTTCAATGAGTAGTCCATAAAAAAATTCAGGGCTTTTTCCTGTGTTGATACAGTAAATTTAGAACACAGAAAACTGTAGAAGCAATTCAATTATTTCCTCCCAGGTAGGATTACTTAGCATTTGTCACCACTGAATTCCATCCATTACAAGCTTTTCTCTGCTTCTTCCCAAAAGCCAAGTAATACCGCTCTGCCCTGCGTGTTCCACTTCTAAGGCCATGTCTGTCATTGAAATGTGATGCCAAACAAAGCTACCTACTTCATCCAAACATGGTAGAACACAAGTCAGGCTTAGCCACTGGTGGAGACCAGGCCAACTCATGTTCAGCACCTGATGCAGAAAGCAAGTTCTGTTGGTCAAAAAAAAAAAAAGAAAGGGTGAAGAGAAGCAGTGCAGTGATCCAGCATTCAGTGGGTGTATAGAACGAGTAGAGGTGAGATTGCTAGCCTGCATTATCTTAAGTATTGTTTTATTTTTAATTATTTTCATTAATATTTTTATTTAATTAATACATAATTAATGGAGTCTGCACTACCACTTGAACTACCACCATTTTCTTTGCACACACCAGGATTTACACCAGCCATACATTTCACTCATTTATTGACATTTATTTTAAAATTTCCATTGACAAATAATCCAGGACATTTACCCACACCTGAGAGAAAGGGGTGGACTCCATCACTCAGTTTAAGGTTTGCCCCCATGTTCTCTCCCGCTCTGATTGATAGTGAAGAGGCAACTTTGTGGCAAGTCCTGATGCCCTGGAATGGACATTTTAAATTGATGATTCACCTTTTGCTACTCCAGGGGTTACCATCTTCTGGCATTGATATAGAACCACTGACATGCCACGGGACTGCCTCCCACCAGCATTGCTGCATCCAAATAAAACTGCATGGCTAAGCAATGATTAGTTCAATGTGTCCAATCTACATTATGCCCTTCCTTCCTTGCTTCTTCAAAAGAGCGAGAGGGAGAGAGAGAGAGAGAGAGAGAGAGAGAGAGAGAGTCTGTCACAGCATGGATGAAAGCAGCTCTTGGAAGGACATGCACATCCCCTGGCAGGAAGTCAATCATTATGTTGGAACATAAGTACAGTGTGTCAGGATTTCAGCATGTCACTCACTGGTAATAAACAGACCCCACAGAGCTTTTGCTGAACGATGTGTCAGCTCCGAGCAAGGCTATTACTTTCCACCCTCCTACAATGAAAATCACAAGTAGAAATACTGTGTCTGCTGCAGTTGGGAAATGTAGGTAGCAGGAGATCCTCTTGCAGAAACTGACCATGTTCCCTAGCCCAGGTTTAATTTACTGAGCATTGGCAGGGGGTTCAGTGCTGTTCTAATATGGAAAGTGCAGTCCCTTCTCCAAATGGCTTGCAACCTAAACTAGAGAGATGAGACAAATGAGGATTAGGACTTTGTTAAGCACCAGTCTGGCTCTGGCAAGAGCGAGAAGCTGATATGGTTCTAGCTTCAAGGTATTTATATGCTACTCACATGCTTTAAGTTAGGCACATGCTTAAGTACATTGTTTAACTGACACCTTACTGGTTTATTCCATGCTGAAAGACAGAGAGCATTTTCATTGGGGTAGGTTAGATTTCGGGCACCAGAGACATTACAAAATGCTGAATCATATAGGATCCAAACTCACAATGGTACAAGGTGTGTGTCTTGTTATAATTTTACTCTTTGGCAGATCATTACTGAGAAATGTCATGCAAGGCCTGTGTGCACAACCCCACATCTGCACAGCAAAGGATCCTCCTAAATCACACAACACAAGCAACTGAACTTCTAAGTTGGCATTTACACATACAATTTAAGCAGCCAACCTTAAAAATTGGATTTGCCCTCCTACGTTAAATAAAAATCAAATATATTACTTTATTGTGAAATAATAGGGAAGGAAAGAGTTCTCTAGCTTTAATCCTATTTAATCTAAAGGACTATTAATAGGTAGTCTAAGTGACCTAGTGATCTCATGGGAGCCACTCAAATTAATTAGCATTAATTAGTGACAGTTAAGACTGCATCAGGACACACTTCACACACCCAAAACCTGAAAAGCCCAGAAATAAGAAGTTAAGGGGAAAGATTTGTGCATTTCTTTTCCCCTTCATATTGTGTATAATGCTGTCAACTACGCACTTCAACACTCCACGAGGCTCTCAATTCCATCACCAGCAGCTGCCCGAAAGCAATACTTACCCCAGCTTCTTTAAACTTGCGCTCTAGTGCAAATCCTTAACAGTGACCTCAGCAGTGTTGAGGCACAAGTTTGCCAAACGTATAGAGTGTGAGACACTCAAATCTGCGGCTCTGTTGACATAACAGCATAGGAGGTCACTGCTAAGAATTTCAATCCAGGATGGAGACAGAGCAGTAGAATACTTCCGGATAGAGCTGCTGACAGGCTAGGTATTCCTCTCAGTGGTGTGTGGAAAGGACTGGCATCTTCTCTGACTAAACTGTTTTCATCTTTCTTTAGCACTGCAAGTATTAGTGCACAACGCTGGGGGGAAAAATATTTTGTACCTTTTACTAGTAGAACAGAAAACAATAAATGCAAATCCAAAGAGTGGGAAAAATCTAGGAAGTAACTAAATGAAAAAAAAACTGGAAACATTATTTATGGAATTTCTGTGCTTTCATAACAGCTTCAGCATTCAGTTGGGCTACCACAAAAAAAATTTATGATGCTAATAAAAAAGGGATGAATAATTTATTATAAATTGTACACAAACTCTTGTAACATTCTGGAGGGAAAGTTGAAGGGACTGCATGCATATGCAATTATGCTCATATGAAACAGCCCCTCTCAAGCATATGTTTGATGTGGCCACTGGATCAGAAAATGTTTGCAACTGTTTATAATTTTATTTTATTCTTTTCAACATTTTTTAGGGAATGCAATTAAAATGGACGCATAAACCTGCTATCTATTTAAACTGCACAGTATGTTCAAGATTAGAAACACTGGACTATATTAACCTAGTTCTTCCCTCTTAATCAGCAGAGGGCACATAAGTATCATCAATTACACTTTAAAATAAATAGAACACACTTGAGTAGTGGCGGATCCTCTTCTGCAACAGACTAAATTCATCCCTGATATAATTCCACTGGCAAATTTGTCTCATTGCCCACCAAGATAACATCTAAACTGGGAGGGGTTGCAAGTGCTTTGGAGGACAGGATTAAAATTCAAAACAATCTGGACAAACTGGAGAAATGGTCTGAAGTAAACAGGATGAAATTCAATAAGAACAAATGCAAAGTACTCCACTTAGGAAAGAACAATCAGCTGCACACATACAAAATGGAAAATGACTGCCTAGGAAAGAGTATTATGGAATGGGATCTGGAGGTTATAGTGGATCACAAGCTAACCATGGGTGAACAGAGTAACGCTGCTGGGGAAAAAAGAAAATAAATAATCTGAGTGTATTAGCAGGAGTGTTGTAAGCAAGACACAAGAAGTAATTCTTCCACACGGATTAGGCCTCAACTGGAGTATTGTGTCCAGTTCTGGGAACCACATTTCAGGAAGAATGTGGACAAACTGGGGCAAGTCCAGAAAAGAGCAACAAAAAGGATTAATGGTCTAGAAAACATGACCACGAGGGAAGATTGAAAAAAACAGGTTTATTTAGTCTAGAGAAGAGAAGACATAACAGTTTTCAAGTACATCAAAGTTGGTTACAAAGAGGAAGGAGAAAAAAAATGTTCTTGTTAACCTCTGAGGATAGGACAAGAAGCAAAGGGCTTAAATTGCAGCAAGGGCTGTTTAGGTTGAACATAAGGAAAAACTTCCTGTCGGGGTTGTTAAACACTGGAATAAATTGCCTAGGGAGGTTGTGGAATCTATGTCATTGGAGATTTTTAAGAGCAGGTAGGATAAAGACCTGTCAGGGATGGTCTAAAATAACAGTTAGCCCTGCCTGAGTGCAGGGGACAGGACTAGATGACCCCTTGAGGTCCCTTCCAGGCCTATGATTCTATGGTCCACTGCTTGTAACATTACCCTTATTGTAAGATCACTGGCATTAGAATGGTTATCAAATCATATGCATCAGAGCATAAACGGAGTACTTGCAAGTATCAGGGAGGATCCTCTACCTCTCATTACAGCACCGAACAATTGGTTAAGTGCACTTGTTGTAGGAAGGGGCTCATTCTCCTCTATAGCCTTACATAATGGCCATTGCCAAAGGAAGAATACTGGATTTCTGGCTTTAAAACCTAGGAAAAGACCATTATGACGACTATCTAGTCCAACCTTCTGCATAACCCAGGCCAGATAATTTCTTCCAGTAACTCCTGCATCAATCCCATGGCTGGTGGTTGAGCTTGAGTGCAAGTTTTGTTGCTGTTGTTTAACAATAAAATCAGTCTCGATTTAACGACTTCAAGTGATGGAGACGTCACTGCATTGCTTGGTAATATGTCCCAATGGTTAATTGCCCTTCCCTATTGAAGATCCATACCTTATTGCTAGCCAGAATGTATCTAGTTTCAGCTTTCAGCCCCTGGATCGGATGATGCCTTTGTTTGCTACATCAGAGAACCCTCTACTCCCAGAAATCTTGCCACAGAGATACTTACAGAGGAAGGTTAAGTTATCTTGATAAACTGAACAGACCGAACTTCCTGTGTCTCAATGGTCTGGTCTCTTAAAGCAAATCCTCAGTATTTGTTCAGTGAAAATCAGCATCCTAGGCCCCAGTTTGATGTACATACAAAGGGATTTGCTCAATCAGGGCCCTCGGGAATGGTCTGATGTAAATCACAGAGAATAGGCAAAGCTCTTTAAAATGAGTTAATGAAGTACTCCAAGATGGCAGAGATCAGTTTCACACTCTTGTTCCCCTGGGAGGCATTACAGAGAATTACATCCTCCCAAAACTTAAGTAACGAGGAGATCTGGTTATTATTAAGGATCATGGATCACTGTATTGTATATTGCACTGTATTAGGTATCCCACTGCCTTGAGACATCACCACAAAGTATCTACCCCACCAAACCCCCAAGTCTCAGTCCACTCTTTGTCCCTCTTTTTTTAAACTTCCTTGAAGCAATTGATAACTTGGTCCTGTCAGACCGGACCAAGACGGGTTTCACCCATTTATTAAATGCAGGTGGGGTTCCCCCCAGCCCCAGACAAATCAAAGGTCAATGCCAGTCACAAATGACATTGAACAACCAGGATAAAAAAAGAGGAGGAACAAGAAATAATTTTTAAAAAAGGAGACAGATTGTGGGGACAAATGGCTACCTCAGAGAAATGGGGAGATGCAGAAGAGAGAAAGAGGAAAGTCACAGCTGGCCAGCTGGAATGTGCTGCATGCTAGTAGTGAGTCAACTCGCATGAGGGTGATGTGTAACATGACGTGCAATGCCTCCACGTGGTTTCATTCTAGTTCTTGGCTGACACATGGCACCCTTATCACAAAAGCAACCTACTCCATTGTAGGATTTGATCGCAGGCTCAGGAGCTAGGTCTGAGTTGTAAGAGCCCAGAGATTATCAACAAGAATGAACCGATAAAGGGGGGGGAAAAAGAAAGAGACATTTGCTCCAAAACAAGAGAGACACAACTCAGGATTTGAATCCTAACAAATTAACTTGGGGGGTGGGACACATGAGAAGCTCTATATTAATAAAGTAGAAGTGTCTGGTTTTGATTTCACAGATGTTAGAAATGTATGCATGCAATCTGGATTTAAACAGGGCTAATCTAAACCGTATATACAAACCACCATTTGGACTGCCTCGGCAAGCCTCGGAGTCAATTCACAGCTCATTTTTCCATTTAAAGTTCAACAAGCTTCAAATAAACCTTAGCGGGGGAAAGGATTTTGTTAGTGTCTAATGTAATTTACTATTAAATAAGTCCTCACATGAACTGCAATAAAATTCAATTTATCATAATTTGTAAAATGTAATTTTTTTCTTAGTAATTAAAACGACATTGCAGTGAAGTGTCTTTATTCTGTGAGTGCCGCTCATTTGTTAAAATTTGATTATGTTAATATGGCATTGCCTTTACTGCATTTAAACACAAAAACTATGTCCTATGGGACATTAAATTTCTTCATTTAATCCACAAGAGACACAAAACCTAGAGAAATGAGCATCCATCCAGCAGGCACTGCCACATACCAGCAAAATCAGCATTAAAAAGGACAGGCCCAAAATATTTTTCCATCACTTTAAATTCCTGGTTTATTATAGCCACCCCTTTTCCAGCCCCTTTAGTCAATACACCTTTCCTCTTGTATGTGCTTCCCACACTGGATACTCATAGCTGATCACAAGGGCTGGGTTTTGCACACTAGTTTGTTGTGACAAAGAGGAAGGACAGCGCCGTTGTCAGGATGCTAGCCTGCAACTGAGAAGCGCCAGGTTCAGTTCTCTACTCTGCAACAGATTTCCTGTCTGACCTTAGGCAAGTTACGTAGTCTCTTTGTATCTCAGCTCCCCTCTGTATAGCAGAGGTGTGTGAGGCACTCAGACACACTACAATAACAGAGATAAACTCTTGTCCCTGCTAGTCCCAGCAGTTAGCCTATATTCAAAGCCTTGCTGGGTTGTTTTCACTAAGAGGAGATATTTTTCACGAGTCTGATATTTGCTTGGTGCAATCCTATTTACAAATAATGAACACGACCTTCTGTTTTCCTGAGCACAGGAGAGACAAACACAGCAGGCAGTTTCGTTGCTCACAATTCCAAGCCAGCCTTTCCAGCCAGCACTCTGCCCAAAATAATTGCTCGCTTGGCTTTCTCTCAGGGTCACGCTTCTATGGCTCTCTCTTCACTTTTGGAGCTTAAATGCTTCTTCTACTTAGCCAGAATCAAGGGTAGCTAGTATTCCCATCCACTTTAGAGGGGTCTGTGATTGTCCACAAATCAAAGATGTACTTAATGGCAGCTGCCAACACACTCCAAACATAACAAGCTTGATCAGGAGCTCTGGTTTGGGCCAACAGATCTATCATAGGTAAAATGGGAGCAAACAAAGAGAACATAGTCACTTGCAGGTGATGGCCCCAGTCCTGCAATGAGATCATTATATAGGCAGACCCTTGCTCCCGCAGAGCTCCCCTGGGACTCAGCATGGGTACAGAGGTTCACCCGTGTGAACTAGGCCTGAAGCTAGATACAATTCCAGTTAACTTACACTTTTCTTGGGTTGAACTCAGCACATTCTCTCTAGACATCAGTCTCAGCAACTGGAGCAAACTCAAAGGGAACCAGACCACTTATTATAATCCCCTGTCCAAAGGCATCACCCTTCCCAAAAAATCAGGCAAATTGCATCAAGCTCTGCAAAATGCCCGAATCAATGTTTATTTTACTTTACATACCTTCCTCCAACACATAAAAGCTTAAATAAATCCAACCAGATACACATGGCCTTCATGCATTCCAAAAACACAGGAATCCTCTCTCCTCCTTTTGTAGCAGCTGATCTTGGACGGGGTCAGCAAAACAAGATTATTCTCATGGCAGGTATCTGAGTCCTACTCCCTCAGTAATTATTTCCAACTATGTGCACAAAGGAGAGCCCACCCAGTAGACTATACCTTCCTGGCATTGCACAACAGTCCAGCACTGATGTATGTACAGTGCACCGAGGCATAACCAAAGCACACCCAACTCTGACACAATTTGCCCAAAATGAATTGATGTATCGGAACTTTAATAATGTGACGAGCCAAAGTCCACTATGACATTTCTAATCCATGTGTGTCGGCACTTTTAAAAAATAAAGGTAGGTAGCATTTCATTCCAAACAGTGCTACAAAACTCAACTATCCTTCCAGTCTATCTGTTAATTTATAGCCAGTGATGGAGATACCAAAGCCAAGTTTGCGTCAGACAAGCATCCAGAAATTTGCTCTTCGCTAGTTATAAAATCAGCAAACTCATAAGAAAGCTGCTATTCACTGGACTCCTGGAATAAATGACTGTACACCTTTACAATGGAGTGCTGAAAATGTCAGAGATTAGAAGCTGATTGGTTACTTTTCCAAAGCTTCTCCCAACTATATTTCTTCCAACCAGCACCCAGTGGAATATTTCTGATGTTTCATCCTGACCGGGAAGATCGTTCATTTTACTCAGCAGAAGATATAGAGAGAACATGACAGACACATGTACACAGGTTATTTGGTTGGGTTGTTCTGTTTTTTAAAAATAACAGCTAAGAGTCCTTGTTACGCGAATATGAAATAATGGCTCAACAGCAATTGAAGTGCCAGGGAAAGCTCAGAAAATATTTGTCTGATTAGGGTCTGTCTACACAGCAATTAAACACCCGTGGCTGACCTGGGTCAACAGACTTGGGTTTGCAGGGCTGGGCTGAAAGGTACTGAATTGTGGCATAGACATTTGGGCTCGGGCTGGAGCCCAAACTCTAGGACCCCTTCCCCCATGGTGGGGTCCCAGAGAGCAGGCTCTAGCCTCTGCCCAAGTGTCTATACTGCAATTAAAACTGCCCCTTAGCCCAGTCAGTGACTCGGGCCAGCCCTGGGTTTTTAACTGCCATGGAGACAGATCCTTAGTTGCAGACCCCATTGCTGCAGTACATGAGCATTTTGCACATTAATGCATTTATCTTTAAATTCCCTTGCAAGGTGAGACGTGTTATCCCCATTTTACTGATGGGGAACCGGGGCAAAAAGAGATTAAATGATTTGCCCATAGACAAAACAAGGAATTCAACCAAGATCTCCTGATTACCAGCCCAGTGACTTACCCACAAGACCCTCCTTATTCCATGATAACATTCAAACCCAGCGCTATTTACCAATACTGCAATACAACACAGCTTTACAAGAAGAAGTCAGCAATATAAAATATACCAGTTTATTTCTTAAATATCTTTTCCATTGTGAATCAAATAGCTGGCACTATTCTCAAACTGTCTTCTCCTTCTTAACCTTTCCTTCCATTGTAAACACCATGGTTACACCTTCACCACGGCTTGTTGCCATGGAAATGAGGATATGCCATCCTGAACTATCATTAGATGGTCAGATACAGGAAGAAATGTAAAACTTTTATTAAACATGTACTTTGATGGACTAAAGATAATGCATTAAATATATTCAATGAACAACCATGAAAAAGAAAGGAATTTTTTCCAAAAAATCAGCGTTTTTCCCCTAGTTCAGGGGTGGGAAAACTATGGCCCGCGGGCCACATCCAACCTGCGGACTAATTCTGTCTGGCCTCCTGAGCTCCCAGCTGCGGAGGCTAGCTCCTCCCTTCTCCCCCACCGGTCTCTCCTCCCGTAGCCTCAGCGCGCTGCACAAGCAGTGCTCTGGGGGGTGGGGCTGCGCACTCCAGCAGATCAGCATGGCAGCATGTCTGGCTCCAGGCCAAACACGCTGTTCTGAGCAGCATGGTAAGGGGCTGGGGGATTGGATAAGAGCCAGAAGGTCTCTGGGGGGGCAGTCAGGGTACAGGGAACAGGGGGGTTGGATAGGGTGTGGGAGTCCCAGGGGGCCTGTTGGGGGCAGGGGTATGGCTAGGGGTCAGGGCAGTCAGGGGACAGGGAGCAGGGGGCTTGGATGGGGGTGGGATCCTCGGGGGGTGATTAGAGGCAGGGGGCCTCTGGAGGGGGCAGTCATGGGACAAGGAGCAGGGAGGCTTAGATAGGGAGTGGGGTCTTGGTGGGGGTGGTTAGGTGCGGGGGTCTCTGGAGGGAGTAGTCAGGGGACAAACTGCGGTGGGGGTTGGATGGGTCACAGGTTCTGAGGAGGGCAGTCAGGGGGCAGGAAGTGGGAGGGGGTCGGATAGGGGGCAGGGCCAGCCTTCCCTCCCCGGCCCTCCATGCAATTTTGAACCCCGATGTGGCCCTTGGGCCAAAACGTTTGCCCACCCCTGCCCTAGTTCATTCTATTGAAGTATTTGGCTTCTTTCCATTTACACTGTGAAAACTTTGATGACAGAGGCAATTTCCAGACACTGTCAGCAAAACTGATGCTTATGAGGATGAGTAGCATTATATCTAGAGATCTGGAAATAATTGAGATTTCACATGAGAGACTCTCAAAAGACTTACATATGGATAGATGAGACTCCAAAGGGTTAATATAACTAGAAGTATGCAAGTGGTGACTCTCCTTATGAAACTAATGTTCCTCTATTCCACGGCTCTACAAATTACTTGCATCCCCTCTATAATATACCCAATTGCTGTCCCCAAACAAAGCATCTATCCTGAGCCATGCAGTACAGCCGCTGGCATTTTAACAGACAGAATCTGTTTGTATTTCAACACTGGGTCACAAATTTAGATACTTTCACATACTTAATATTAAAGACTGAAAAAGATCTTAAAGCAGCATGTGGTTCATAGTAACAGGTCTGTCTTGTTTACAAAGACAGCTGCTGACTTTCCAAAACTGCTTCTACTACAGAAAAGGATTCTATTATCGCTAATCATCATCTCTTGACACCAGAGGGCAGTGTGCTGTAGCAGAGGGGATAACACACACAAATTAATCATGCACTACAAGGGAAAATACTTGTGCTAGCCCCAGATAATTAGACCTTCTCTGGATAAACTAATTGTGTTGCTAGAATCAGAGCTGCCAATTAATTCAGCATTTTCATATCTTAAACTATTCTCCACTCCAGTGATCGCAAGCCTAGTCTGATTTCCATTTGCAGAGTCAGACCATTTATTTCACCACAATTATCATTATCATCCTTTTCAAGATTACTGCATTGCAGCTGACTTGCATTTAGACAGAAAATGAACTCTGCATTACAACCAGTATTTCACTACAGGAATCTGCCGTGCAGAAACCAATGGTTATACATGTGGTGCTGAGAATTTCAAAAGGTTCAGAGTTTTGATTCTGTCTGGATAAGAAACCTAACCTTTGAATATTTATTTGACTCTTAACCAAACTGATCTAAGCCTCTCTGGTCAAATTCAACATTGAGATATAAATGTTACAAATCAGGGGCCTTGGAAAAATACCAGGGACAAATTAGTAAATCAGTAGTAAGTAGCATACTTTATCCTGATTTAATATCCAGTCAGTGTGAAAAATTAGTGCTGAAGGAGTGGAAGGAGGGATGTAGCAAGAAAAACAACGAACAGGAAGGTGCAATACAAAGCAGGGACACACCGAGAGAAAATAAATATTGGGCCAGATTATGATCTGAATTGCAACAATCTAAATTCTACCTAACTTCACTGAGTTGAGCAGTAACTTCAGATGTTCCCTGGCAAAACTAACACCAGACTTGGCTCCCAAAAGATACATCCTCCTGTTGGCTGCTTTACCTGTGACATAGTCCATCTGCCACAGCGTGTAAACTGCACGTGTTTTGCACCCCCGCTTTAGCTCACCCAAGCATCATGAATTGGAAAACTTTTTTTTCAACCTGTCAAGTCCCAGTTTCAGGCTCCTGTGTTTCTCTAGCAACAAGTGTTGACAGCAGCTGCCCTCCTTATCATGCCCTAGATTTTTGTGATGGGGAAGCAGAGCCATAGACCAAAGCCCTGAAATGTAAGTAAAAGAAGAAATGATTCCCCATTCATTTGCTTTAACAGAAGTTTACATACAAAAATGTAAAGCTATTGTGGTTGTTACAAACACAAACTAGTTGCTACAAATCTCTGTTATTCATGGCAACAAGTTACTCACCCAAGCAACACACTCTCACTTCTGTCGCAGCCGTGGTGATCAAAGCTTACTCAGTTAGGAGTCTCCCCAACTTCTTCTGTTTGCTAGTTGCCCACAAACATTCGTAAACATTCAACACGTCCATCTGGTGAGTTCTAAGAAGAGCCTTCCAAAATGGCCGTGCGAGCACTTTCGATGTAAATCCTCTTGTGAATATTTATTTGCACAAGTACACACTGTGCTTTTGCTTTCCCATAAATGTTCCTGCCAATGCAATCTTGTTCATGTGAATCGATTGGGGAATAAGCACAGAAAAGGGAGTCACACATACCAGAAAAGCAGATCAGCGGTTTCCATGCGGAAGAATATTCACTAAGCGTGACATTGATTCTTATGCAAATAGATGGCTCGGTGCTTGTGTACCACATATGTCCCCCATTAAAGAGACGCAGAGCTCTTATGCCGGCCCTCTGCAAAGGGGCGAAATTTACCCAGATGATTTTTTCTTGTTGTATTCTTGCAGCTCTACTTATTTCTCTGTTAATGGGGTTACAAATAGTGTACAGTAATAAATAATACCAGGAAGGGACACATGAAAACTATCACATGCGTAGGTGAAGTACTTAACTGCACAACCAGACCTTCACATACCTCCCAGGGTCTCTGTGGCCACTTGAGAATGGGATACAGCCCTTGCTTTAACATGATGAAAGGAGACTGAGGATTGGGATGACAGGAATTGACAAGATTTCAAATGCTTTCGAAATGTAGGATTTCTCAAGACACATGCAGGGCTTTTCCTCTTCCCCACATTAGATTTATGGTAAGAAGCATCTAGGAAGTCTATGGGGCTCTGCACGGGCACAAGACGCCATTCCCTGCATGGCAGCTTGCAAGAAGTGGACCAAAATTAGCAGACGGGGCAGAGGGGGTTATATTGCCCTGTAACAGGGCACATTCCATTGCCACTCTCTGATGTCCCAGACACCTCTCAGACCCTCCAGCAAGTGGGAATATAAATATACCCCCATGAAACACAGGTGCTGGAACACCATCATATCCAGGGTTTACAGTTTGGTTCAATGGCTCTCAGCATCCCCATGATTCACATTGTTCCAGCGCCACTGACATGAAATTGCCATCACCTGCACCAACACAGCCTTGTATGGCCAAGGTATTGACAGTGTTTCTTGCCCTTTAGCCCTTTCCCGCAGGGTCAGAGAGAAACAGAGGTCTCCTTTCTTTGAGATATCAGGGCACACTGAGCTCATCTAGTTCCCACTGCCTTCCTGTTTCTTCTTTTAGACCTCTGAGATGATGCTAATTGGTTCATCAGCCCCCCAGCTTCATCAGCTAATTAGCTGCATATCCACCGTCAGCCTGGTCTGGGGGAACCGACTGGTGCCTAGCTGACCAGACTGCTGGCTCCCCTGTTAGGTGCTATGACAGGGCAGGAGACACACTGAGGCCTGTCCCACACTGACACTGAATGAATCAATTAACACTGCTGTTTTTGCTCTCCTGGATGGATGGAGAGGGTGCTTTATTTGCTCCGAGGCCACATCCCTTTGGCATCTTCCAGTGAAAGTTAGTTTGTCCCTGCTCCGTTCAGCAGCACTGCAGGTGTATTCTACTTGATTATTTCTAATATAGTCAGCACCATTCAAGGGCAGTCAGTTATCAGCACTATGGGACAGAGCAGGCCCGCACAACATGCAGCCCGGGGGCCACATGCGGCCCGCACGGGCTCACTGTGCGGCCCGCGGGGGATGAGTAGGGGTGGGGCAAGCCAAGTGGTGGGGTGATGGAGAGTGGAGGGAGGCAAGGCAAGGGCGGGGCTTTTCGGCCCACATCTGGGTTTTTTGCGGTACTATGGCCCTCACTGCTTTCCGAGTTGTGCAGGCCTGGGACAGAGGGTCAGGAGGGCCTGGTTCAGACACTGACCTGCCATGTGATCTCCTGTAATTCACTTCATCTCTGTGCCTCAATTTCCCCCATATGAAAAGGGGGTTAATTATACTCACCTTCCTTTGTAAAGTGCTTTGAAGCCTATAGATTGGGGTGGGCAAACTACGGCCCATGGGCCCATTCTGCCCGGCCCGTGAACTCCCAGCTGGGGAGGCTAACTCCTCCCCCCTCCTCTGCTGTCCTCCCTCCCCTGAAGCCTCAACACGTCGCGCAAGCAGCGCTTGGAGTGGGGGGCCTGCATGCTCCAGCAGATCAGTGTGGCAGCATGTCTGGCTCTGGGCCAGACACACTGCTCTGAGCGTGGTAAGGGGGCTGGGGTCGGGCCAGGGGTAGGATAAGGGGAAGACGGTTTGAGGGGCACTCGGGGCACAGGGAGAGTTGGATAGGTGTGGGAGTCCCAGGGGATCTGTCGGGGGCGGGGGTGTGGACAGGGCTTGGGGCAGTCAGGGGACAAGGAGCAGGGGGGGATAGATGGGTTGGAGGTTCTGAGGGGGGCAGTCAGGAGGCAGGAAGTGGGTGGGAGTCAGGTAGGGGGTGGGGCCAAGCCGTTTGGGGAGGCACAGCTTTCCCTACTCAGCCCTTGGTACAGTTTTACAACCCCAACGTGACCGTTGGGCCAAAATGTTTGCCCACCCCTCCAATAGATGAATTACTATACGACAGCTGAAGAGCGAAACGTATCGCCACTAAAATTATTTTAAAACTAGCATTTATCAATCAATATCACAAAGGAAAATAAAACGAGCAACATCTACTGCAATGATTAAAAAGCAACTCCATGGTAATTTGAATCATGATCATGATCGGGACATCAGGCCTTCCTGCCCTCTGCTGGAGGCACTGGTGCCCCGACACCCTCTACTCAAAGAAAACCTGCTCAGACCAGATTGTTAACAAGACAGTCCTCCAGGGGCATAGAAGGGCCTGGAGGAAACACTGACCAATCAAGAGCCAGCAGGCCAGTTAAGAAGGCTTGCCTTCATCTCCCCAGGGACAGAGCTGGGGAAGACTGGAACAGAGAAGTTCATCAGTGCTAGCACAGAACCCCAAGGGTAGGTCAGAGCTTTGCTTCCAAGCACTACCAAAAAGTGTTTACATTTGAAATTTTGTTTCTTTATGCAAAGGCTCAGACAGTCAAGTCACAAGTTGCTAGTCTCTCAACAGCTGAATAACAAACCGATGCCGAGCTGGTGGCATGGGCCACCCTGCTCCAAGCACGTGGCCAACACTTACAGAGTAAGGTGGGGATGCCTGCAGTACCACACTTGGTCCATTGGGGGGGCATTACAGAGCAGCCCCGCCTGCCACAATGACAAATTGGAACAACTGTTTAATAATAAAAGGGGTTCTGCTTAATTAAGACAATAAAAAGCAAAATATAACACCAATAGTTTTGGGTGACATTTCGCTTTAGTATACTAATATGGTTTGTAGAACAATTGAATTCCTGCAATTGTCAGCTGGGAAGATGGATACACTGGCCACTTTATTGCAAATAAAGACTTGGGATAAAATCAATGGGCTCCTCTCACAAACCACAAACACAATGTCCACTGAAGTCAATAGGAATCCTTCCAACGATTGGCTGGGCATTGGATCAGGTTCTAGGCCGGGAGTAATGCTGCTCAATTTGATGCAGATACACTGGGGTAAGTGAAAGCACAATCAGGCCTGGCATTTTAATGTAAATAAAATGAAAGAAAGAAATACCTGGTTCAGGACCTCTGGAGAGGACTCCATTCAGGATGGAATCGTTGCTTGGAATCAACAGGCCACCTAAGACAGGAAAACAAAAGAAAACGGGAGGGGCGGGGCAAATAATTTAAAATAAAATGTGACCAGCTCCCCTCTGCCAAACAACTTTCCATCCAACGACTTGTGATCAATTTTACCCACTTTTCAATAACAGGTTGAGGTTTTTTTAGATCAGGGAATCTGTTTCATAATGTGAAAAACAAAAACTATTTTTATAACCATGTGTAATACTCAGTTGCCCCCCCAAAAATCTCTGTTTTAAAACAAACGTGTGTATTTATTAAAGTGAGCAGCCTCTTTGAAGTAAAATCCAAAGCATTCTAAAAACTGCAGTACTGTGTTTACTTTTCTGGTGCCTCTGCTCCTTATGTGTTCTGCTGAAGTGAAGGAATCACATGAGAGGCTATTTCCATTTTATTTTTAACCTGGCCAACACCAGAAAATATCAGGACTATTGCAAGAGGAGTTTCATTTACAGTAAGGCCCTCTACGTATTCTGGATGTGCAAATGGGCATAACTGTAATTTCCTCCTGTTTTTCCAGAATAGCTCCAGCAGTACAAAGAGACTGCAGAGTACCCAGGAAGGAAGGTCTGGATCCTTAACCCAAATGAATATCTTACATTTTGTATATTCTCCCACTGCTATTTTCATGTCTTTGTAAATAGTTCATCAAGCCATCAGTTTCTCCCTGCTGGTCCCTAGCGCCGAAGAAAAGGTCCTGCATCCATCATGGGGGCTTCCCTAATGTATCAATGTTTAGCAAGAGCCCAGTGTGGCCAACTCATGGTTTTATCAAGAATCTCACAATATTCAATGTGTTTTATAAATCCTCAGTGTCCGGAGGCAAGTGATTAGGTGGAAATCTCAGCTTCATGAAAATAAAAAAGTAAGTTTCCAAGACTATAGCTGCAGAGAAAAGCCTGAAACATGAACCAAGAGCACCTCTAAAGGCTCAGAAGCCAAATAAAACAACGACAACAAAAAAACCCACGAAAATTTACGTATTAAAAAAATCTCATTTTTAGCTCCTAATTCATGGTATTTATGTGGCTGTGGTTGGCAATACTGCAAATTCTTTCGACTCATAACATGCGCCAGGGGAATCCCTGTGGGTCACTTCCCCTCTGGGAGTGCTGCTACAAAAATGAGACGCCACCAGGTTTTGTGAAAGGTTTGGAAGAGAACATGTCTTCCTATTCATTACGGCCATCAGGGAGATTTGTCAGTGGATCTATGGAAAGGAAAGCTTACTGCACAATAAACAACAGGAATCCTCCTGTTAAAGTATGGCAAATGTTTTTGAAATTGTGCAAAGAACGTTTAAAGATAAATATTTATGAGTTTTGACGAACTGCAGTACTGTGTTAATGAAATCAAGACTTAGGAAATGTGCTTGAACTGTCCTTTATCCAAGATGAATACGACTTTAATGAAAATCTTACTATTCAAAAGAGGCAATTTATATAATGTTCTGATGGCAGAGAGATTGCGCATGGTGGTGAATCGCATACAGATACATGGAGCTTTGAGTAACCCTTTGCTCTGCTGTGCGGAAAAGTGCTAACAAAATCATGTTGACTATTTCAGTTATAGTTTTCCAGTCCTAACACCACCACATGTACTACAATAGGGTGCATTCTTGTTAACAATATACATGAGCAAATGGCACCTGGGCTCAGGTTAACCCCAGTGAACAAAGGGTTAACTTTAGCTCAGTTTCCCCTTTCCCAGGTGCCCAAGGGAAGGAATATTTGTCAGCTGCTTAAGACACAGATGTGGAGTAGACATAAAGGCTGTAGGACACTTGGCTGGGGAAATTCCTTGTCTCTGGAACCTCCCTCCTGATTGCCTGTGTTTTGCTTCTCTTGAACCAGTCCAACAGCTTGCAATGACAAATACAGTATCGAACTCAAGGATGGAGAGGCTAGAAGCGCTGGGAAGCTTAATTCCTTAATGTTCCAGTAAAGGCACTTTGCGATTTACAGATGGAAGATGCTGTAAGTGCAAATGAGCATCAAGTCCAATTTCCGGACAATTGTTCCGTTAGATTCCAGGGCCAGGATTCTTCCCTAGACACCATGAGTGTCCCACCCAGTAAAAGATATTCCAGAAATTCAATATAAATGTCCTTTGGATTAAATTACACTCCCCTAGTACAAATTAAACAGATAGGAAGCGGCTGCCTATGACCATTACAATCTTACTCTAAAACACCTGCACTTCAAAGAGACTAAAAGAGAAAAACTGCTCATTCCAAGAAAGCTCTTGTCTTATTCTGACACACAGCACCCCATCTGCAGTGTCTTTTAGAACCATCTGACAAACAGATACCCTAGATCATGGGTACATTAATAGACTGTCCAGCTATTCTTAAAATGCTTGATAAGTTCTTTATTGCTGATTGCCTAGCCTCCCAAAATGATCAGCTAGTACAATAAAAACCACAAAGTGGCAAATTTGAACACAAATGGCTTTTTGGGATGTGGGTGGGACCTTAACAGACTGCACATCTTCGAAATCCATTTTGCTAACAGGTCGAACCTCACTAAAGTCAAACCCCCACCCAAGCAACTAAAGCAAGATTTCGGTCAGCAGCCGCTCGCAGGAACGGATATATTATTCAGTGGCACTTCCAAAGCGGGGTTTGACTAATGGACTGTTTTATACAGAAACTGGCAGCTGCTGCCTTTCTCAGCCCAATACTTCCTTGAAGATCAAAGAGCCACCCCCAAAAAAAATCATGCTCCAAAAGGTCTTTAAAAGTATGTGGAAAAACAAGGCTGGCTTGACCTTATAAAAAAGAAATGTTGCAGTATGTAATAGGGGTTAGAGCATTTTAAAAGGAGATAAGCAGCATTATTGCCATTTTATGTATGAGGGAAACTGACGCAGAGAGAAGTGATGCGACTAGCCTAAGATTACAAATCGGGTCAGCGACAGAGCCAAAAACAGCACCCAAATGTCCATAATCCCAAAACTATGCTCTACTCACTGAGCCACACTGCTTCTTCAGTCACTCCCTAAACTGGAGTGACTCAGAGAGTTACGGTAGAATACTATTTTCTTTTTTTTATAATAGAGGACAGCACAGGTAGATTCCTGTGGTCCCACATTTAAATGGGACGTCCTTTGTAGCATAGGAGGCTGGCTTCTTTTCCCAGTTTTCTGAGGCTTGGTTCCAGGACATGGGACCCTTTGACCCAGCTGATTTTTTTCTTGTGACTAGAGTCACAACTTTTTTGACAGGAGTTTTTTTTTTAATTTTTGTGAAAAAACGCAGTTTTGTTGAGGCCTCCGAGTTTTGGAGACCTACTGGTTCTGGCAATGTTTTCGGTGGGAAGGTTTCTGTGTTCCAGGGTGGGCTCTCCAGTCACTTCCAGAGAGAAATGCACCCGAATTGAAAAACTTGACCTTTTCCACAAAACCTGACCAACCCCACCTCCTGCAGTAGGGCGACACCCCCAAACACACACACACCTTTCTCCTGGTCCTCAAGTCAAGGAACTCAAGTGTTTTGCAAGTGTTATGTGCTAGGGCTAGTGGGGGGAAAAGGCAAGGGCGGGCTATGTCAGCATCTTCTACCAGGCATTTGGTAAGAACCCAGGATGTTTTATGCTATTGTTTTTGATGACCCTTATACATAAGCTAATGCCTGAAAGATTTACTTTCCAGAGACTTCTAAGAAAGTCAGCCATAGAGGGGAGGAACGATGGTGGTCTGGTTGTTAGTAGTCTGGGACTCAAGAGAAATGGGTTCAGTTCCCAGATCTGAAACAGTTTCCCTGTGTTCCCCTTGGGCAAGTCACTTCATTGCTCTGTGCCTCAGTTTCCCCACCCTTAAAAATATAGGGATACTGTGATCGCTTTTCTGTCATCTTCTGTCTGTCTTGTCTAATCACATAATATGCTACAAATAACCAGGACGATGCTGTGTTCTGTGGAAGACGACAAGGCAAAGTGGCTTGTCGTAAAGGGAGGATTCCAGCAGATGTGCGAGAGCAGCAGCCAGCTTTGCTTCCTGCTGTGTATTAGTTAGCAGAGATGGGTTCATGCAGGGAAAGCACGCGGAGCCCAGAGCCCAGTTCCACCCAGCAGCTACCTCTGCAAGAAAAACTGTCCAGAGAAGACTAAAGTGCATTTATGTGTACAAGGGAAATGTCAGAACTGCGGGGGCAGAAGGGGAGATACTAAGGGGGCGGGGGGAGAAGAGCCTGTGCATTTCACTACAACTGGTGACATGGGTCGACTCTTCATTTAGGCGATACCAGAAGTGGTCCAAAGCTGCAATGTTTGGATCAGGATCCAAAAGTTCTGCCAGATCCAGGGGGGAATCAAAACTGGGCTTGCTTTGATTTCATCTCCAGTTGATTCTGCTCCATTTTAACCCCCCGAGAGCAACTTGAGTCCTGGCCTAAGCAGGCTCAAATCCTAGGCTCTCCCGAATTGCAGCCATTTACACCTGGGCTCAGTCAGTTCTTTCATGTAATCTCTCTCCAGCCCCTTTTGAGTACTGCTCAGCACCCACCAGCCCCCCATTGTTCACACTCGGGGCAAGCAGCACATTTCCCCGCTGTTCTCGACAGCAGCCTCCGCGGTGACACCTCCTAACGGCATGGTGTCCCCTAGCACCACTTGCTAAGGCCTCAGTTTAGTTCTGATTCAGCTGCATTGTTCCTCTCGGAAATGCTCACTGCTGGGGAGTTGACAAGGAAGTCCCAGCTCACTGTTCCTTTGATGCTTGGGCAGAGTGAGACCAGCCCATCCAGTGGAACGGTTACATCTGTCTCTTAACATGTGTGTGCTGGTGACGCCCTTTAGATTTACCCAAAAAATGGCAACCTCCTTCCTTAAGCTGGGGGTCAGCCCCGGGGCCCAGAGCTGAAGCATGTAGTTAAGCTTTGCAGAGGCCCCTGTAAGGTGGGGTCCCATGCAATTGGCCTGTTTGCCACCCCCTAACACTAGCCCTGCACTTGCGACACTGGATGATACTGGATGAGAAACACTGGATAACAGGATATTGTGCCTGCCGCTCTTGACATTCCAGAACTGTTAAGAGTGACGCATCAATGCTGCTGGGTCACTTCCACCTTCTAGAGGTTTCCAAGAGCCAAACTGCAGTTATATATGTTTTGTTTAAAAAAAATAAGATCATGTTTTGCTCAAATTTTGGCAAGGATTTGTTTTCATGTAACCAGATCCCCATAAAACCTTTGCGCCAATGGAAAGTCCAGATTAGGTAGGGAAATCAAGGCTAGGTTTACTTAGGAAGGTGATTCCACCACACTAGTGGTAGACACAAAAGGTGAGTTAGTTGGCAATTATATGACTAATCGTTTTTCATCGAACGTTGATGCATCAAAACCAGAACTGTCTGCGATACAGTGTCAGTCTCCATCTATTTCCCAACTTGAAAAAGAGTTGAGGAAAATGTTTTGAAATTGTCAAAATAAAACATGTTTGAAATGAAAAATTCCTATTTTCCAGTTCAAAATTTAACCTAGTTAGACTGTAACAAAGATTTTAAAACAGTCAAAAATCAAAACAAAGCATGTTGAAATTATCTCGACAGGCCAGGCAACTGGGAAGGTGATGTGACCAGCTAGGGTTTGAGCTGATTAAGCACATCCCAGCCGCAGCCTCTGCCAGTGACTCTTCCACGGAGCCCAGTGGAAATCAAAGGGGTTCTCTCCCATCAAAAACCACAGACATGCCCCGGCAGCAGTACATTACACCGGTGTCTGATCATCCTCCCGATATTCCAGGAAGCTTTTGATACTCGTATTTCTAGCAATGGGAATCCAAGAATCAACATCACCCCTTTCTCTAAAGTAAGTTTGGCATATTTAATTCAGGGATATATAAAAAAAATTACATTGCCAAAAGTATTGTCTCTGCTGAAAGCTAAAAACTAGCTGATTGTCATGGTTATTTTGAGATGTATGTATGGGGAATATTTTAATAGATGTGTAAAACACAGAGTATTATGTTCCAAAACTGTTGGAGATGAAGCGACCTGTTGGAGAGGAAGTCACTGGAAGCAGGTGGGAACTCCACTAACTCACTTAAGAGTGAAAGCAATCAAAATCTTTCAACCCAGCCCAGCCCTGGGTTTACAATCGAGACCAGGTGCAGGCCTGAGCTTTTACAAAGACAAGAGAACCTCAAGAAATGATTCTGAACAGGGCTGAGCTGAAGTTAATCAAACACTTTGATTATGCAAACAGCCAAAAAGCCTGGGACTGTAGAAGAGAAAAAGGAAGGGCACAAGATGTTATCCATTATGGACGAGATACTCTGCTAATCAATGTCTCATGAAAAGTGGTTCCCAGTTTCTGGATTGGACAAGCACTGTATGGCCTGACTGAAATATATTAGCCAGGAGAATAATTTCTTGTTAATAAGTATAAGCTATAGATTGAGTTTTATGTTTTTCTTTTACCTGGAACCTTCTGTTTCCTAACCCTTTTACTGGCTTTTATTTGCACCTTTTTCTCAAGCTTTGTTAAACAAACTTCAATTTGGTTTTCCTATAAGCTTGTCTGAGTGTCTTGTGTTGAACTGAGGTGAAGCGAGTACTGTTTCCACAAAGGCTGCAGATCAGTGCATGTTAAGGGTGTCCAGAAGACAAGGGACTGGGCACTTGACCGTAACGAGATGGGGTCTACACAGGGAAAGAGCACAGCATGCGGAGCTGGGAGTGGAGGACTTGTGCTGCTTTCAGTGGTCGCTTTCTGAGAATCTCCTCCATTGGCACAGACTAGACTCCTTCAGACTACAAGGATGTGGGATCGATTCTCCCCAAACACCTCAGGTAAACCTGAAAAGTGTCAAAGAGGTTGGTATTGGGAACACCATCTGTCACCCCCAATAGGTGAACTTCTGAAAGCAGTCCTGTGGAGACAAAAACAGTTTGGCCATGACCCAGGGTGGCTCCTCCTAGCTGCATGGCCTTTGAAATCATGGACACAGGCAGACAAAGAAAAGTCACGATACGGTGACATTTTTAGTACCGTGACAAACCTATAGCCCTTGCCATCACCTCTCTTAGGATGCAATCATGTAATTAGCCCATTCTCAAACTGAGTCCTGGACTACTGCCCCTTGTAATTAACCATGGTTACCTCAGAGATCTGACTTAAGAACGACCATACGAGGCAGACCAAAGGTCCATCTAGCCCAGTATCCTGTCTACTGACAGTGGTCAACGTTGGGTGCCCCAGAGAGCATGAACAGAACAGGTAGTCATCAAGTGATCCATCCCCTGTCACTCATTCCCAGATTCTGGCAAAGAGGTTAGGGGCACCATCCCTGCCCAACTTGGCAAATAGCTATTAATGGACCTACCCTCCATAAATTTATCTAGTTCTTTTTTTAACCCTCATAGGCTTGGCCTTCACAATATCCTCTGGCAAAGAGTTCCACAGGTTGACAATGCGTTGTGTGAAGAAATACTTCCTGTTTGTTTTAAATGTGCTGCCCATTAATCTCATTTGGTGACCCCTAGTTCTTGTGTTACGTACAGGAGTAAACAACACTTCCTTATTTACTTTCTCCACGCACGACATGTTTATAGACTTATCTTCAGTATCTGCAGTTCTGCTTTTCCTGGAGCAGTGACAGAGGAAACCAGTGACCAAGCTCCTCCTCAAAGCAAATGTTATTTATTTAGAACAAAAGAATTTGTGAGTAGACGAACCTTAAAAACAATAAACCTATCTGAATGCATGCCTGCCACCTCCATCAAACACCCTCTTTTATGCCTAAGGACATAAAAGTAGGCACCAAATTTACAAAAAAAAATTGTTTGTTTTTTTTTACACACCTGCTCCAACTTTGTTTCCTACCGTTTTCACCTTAGTGCTTCTTGTGGCATCAGAGTCTGATCAAGAAAACATTTACCCAATGGTAGCAACCAGTGCTCACCTGCTACCATGAATCTGAAGGACAAAAACCTCCAAGACGAAAACACCACTCAACAGCCCGACCGAGATCGCTGCCTATTTGAAAGCAGATCATTAAGCAGTTAAATCTGATTTCCTGTGTTTTTCAGGGCCTTTTCTAATTTTCCCATTTGCATCAATTTTATGTCCACATTTTTGTTTTTATTGTACATTTCCCCCCACCTCCCCCGCCCAGTATCCTTTCCAGAGATCCTAATCTCCCTGTATTAGCTAATTATCTCAAAAGTCAAACAAAGAGCATTTCTAGGCTTCACCATTGCATGTGAAGGGTGCATCACTTTAAATTAACAACTTAAAATTAACAAGCTAGTAAAACTTAGAATGACCTGGCCTTACAAAAAACAATGATCCGCTTTTCTTTTTTGTTGTTGCTAGCATGGTAAAGGAGTAGCAAACAGAGAGACATTTAAGTATCAAATGTTCCATCTCAATTCTCATCTCTAAGAAAAAACTCCTTTCCTAAAAGGGCGCTTCTTGGAGCCAAGTTTTTACTGAATGGTCAACAGCATAATTACATGTGAACGAGCCTGCCCGAACTGCTTCACCTTTTGCAGCAGAAAAGCCTTTGTGGAGAGTATCAAGGAAAGGAAGAAAGTCTATTAAAATCCCATTTCAACAGAATCATTTTGTGACTTCTCAGCTGCAGAGTCCATTAAAATGACATTCTGATACATCTATCTCATCGTCGAGATTGCATTCCTAGGTCGTTATGGAAAATGGATGCTAATACATAACAATTGGATTTAATCTTATCAAATTTAGTTTGCACGTTTCTTTCATGCTCTCTAATGTAAAGCAAACCTCCCTCCAACCAAATGAACGCAAGCCACTTAGGCTCCAGACACACTGCAGATGTACAATGTACACTGTAGAGGGGACATTGCCTCAACACCAGGAAGAGGAAGGGTTAAAGCAGGCCAGAGGGAGCCCGTGCAGAACCCTCCCATTAGAAGAGTAACGGCGAGTGAGACATCACCAGAGGAGGGCGCTCCGCGAAAGGACTTGAGCTAATTCCAGAATGGCCAGCAGGAGGCACCATGGCGGTGAGTCATGCACCACGACACCAAAAGAACGTTTGGAAGGTCAAGTCTCACCACTGCCTGTGCTCTACAGAGTCTCACCTATAGGGCCAGGCTGAATCGTCTCCTGTATGTTATGGGTTCCAGTTCTGGAAATCAAGCGCCTTGGAATAAATGCACCATGCTACTGAGATTTTGAAAGTCTATTTTAACAGCCAGCCCAAACCCTCTAACACACAGGTTCAGACACTCTACTCTTGTTCCCTTTTAATAATATTCTCCACATATACCGTCTCCCCAATCATCTCTAAGTATGTTAAAATTTAATGATTTTATGGATGGGGAAACTGAAGCTCAGACTGAGGAAACAATTTACTTCCACAGTCAATGGTAGAGCAAGCAACAGGACTGAGCGGTGAGATCCTGACCCACTGACACCAGTGAAAGTTTTGCTGTTCACTTCCAGAGAGGCAGAATTTCACTTGAGCTCTCTGAGTACCCAGCCCTGTGCATCAGCTCTGAGACCACCCTTCCTCCAGGGGCACCATCCTCGAAGACGGGGATTTTGTTTCCTCTAGTGAGTCTGAGTTTAAGGCCCGATCGTCTACTCTGACCTCCTGCGTATCACCAGTCACCACCTGCACCCACTGCCTGCACCCTAAACCCGACAATGGAAACAAGACCAAAGGAAATGAGAGCGAGCCCAGAAGCGAATGTTGCTCTGAAGGAAACACGTGCCCTCTAGTTATCAAATTGGTCCGGGCTTAGTGAAAAATTCATATAACAGCAGCCATACTGGGTCAGACCAAAGGTCCAGCTAGTCCAATACCTTGTCTTCCAACAGTGGCCAGTGCCAGGTGCCCCAGAGGGAATTAACCGAACAGATAATCATCACGTGATCCATCCTGTCACCCATTCCTGGCTTCTGGCAAACAGAGAGGCTAGGGACACCATTACAGAGGCTGCCCCTAGGGATACCATAACACATTGAAAAAGGCCCAATCTTTCTAATACACGGACGGGCTTTAGAGAAAGGGAACTTAGGACGTGATACCACAGGCAGCATGAACATGTGCATGGTCTGAGGTGGCTAGGAAGAGGTTTTCCATGGTTTCCAATGAAAAAACAATTGCTTCCACTTATGTCTTAGAGCACTTTTAGTGTTCTCCAGTGCTAGACTCCACAATACAAGTGAGCTAGCATACGTTCAAAAGCAGACACTGAAGAATGGGAAATACCTGCATCAGGGGACTTTAATTAAACAAGTCTTTGACGGATTAAAATTGACACCAGCTACTTTCCAGAAAGCCATCAGGAAGGTTTGCAAAGTTGCCCTAGGGCCAACAGAGGAACCTTACATAGAAAGAACTTTGGGGCAGGTTTTCAAAGGTATTTAGGTGCCTAAAGATGCAGCTAGATGCCAGTTAGGATTTTCAGAAGTGCCTAACTCCCATGGGGAGCCCTTATTCCAGTTAGGTGTGTGGCTTCCACTTTGGTGTATGATTGTATTGTCTGAAAACTAAGGATCCCTATAAGAATGTACAACTGTAAAAAGTCAGCCCAGAGCACTTTCACTACGTTGAGATGGCCAGTCTGAAAGAATTCATTGAACGATTCATTTATAACTGATTGAGGGGTTTCACTTCAATATAGTCAGAAATGAGGACAGCTATGCCAAGAACCTGGGGGCATGCTAATGAACCTAGGGGGAAGCTGAGGGCATGCTAATGAAGGCAAAAGGAGTGAATTAATAAAATACATAGCTCTTATGGGATCTGTTCCAAATCCCATTAAAAAATTAATGGGAGCCTTTCCATTCACTTGGATGGGGTTTGGATCAGGCCCACATAGCACTTTTCAGCCATAGACGTCTCAGATTTTACAAAAACAGAGAAAGTCATTTCAGTTCCATTTTGTATATGGGGAAACTGAGGCACAGGCAGCTGAAGTGACCTGTCCACGGTCACACAGCAGATCAATTGACAGAACTGGGAAGAGAATTCAGACTTCTTAGCTCCCAGTGCAGTGCCTTATCTCATGAATCACGCTGTCTCCCAACCACGAGAGAGAGAATGGGAAACAGAAGAGGGTGAGTCAACCAAGCTTCACATATTGCGTTTTGTTCAATATCCACCTGTCTTCACAAGGAGCAATAGTGGGTTTGGGAGTACTTTTGTTTTGTTTTATTGCTATACAAAATGGACAACTGTTAGTGAAAGAAAGCGGACTCTTCTAGAGCAACAGCGAAGAAGCAGAAGGTAAGTGGTACATAGCAGAGACATTACATAATTATTTAAGTTTAAGAAAGCTGTTGTCCTAAATCAGATTTACAGGGACACAAGATCGGGAAAACAAAAGGAGGATAAATATCGACATCTGGCAATGATAAAACTTAGAGGCTCACCAAGTCCACCTGCCAACATTTGAAAGCTAGAGAGAGACATGTGGGGAGAAAAAGACAGACACACCTTTAAACCGCATCAACACACATAGGATTCAGAGAGTTTCTTGCAGGAGCAGAGTGGAAAAAGGATAACTATTTTGCTAATAAAGTAGGGAATATTCCTCTGAAACAGGGTCACGGTTGGCTATGGGATGAGATTTCACAGCCCCAGAGCCAAAGGATTGGCACCAAATAGTGCTTACAGACAATAGCTAGTGGAGGAATTGGAGTGGCTTAGCAAATCTAAAGGTTACTCAGTTTGGATGCAATAACTTGGGAAGCATCCAGCAAGATAGCATTCCTTAAACAAACAGAAGATTAAAACACACACGCATACACCAGTAAATTCAGACCAGTTAGCTAAATATCAGATCCGGGTATGGACTAAGCATAGGAGTGGGAGCCAGGGTCTGTAGATGTCAAATCCCACTCTCAGGAGGACTGTTCACATGGCCTTCAGTAGATCATTTTCCCTCTCACCTTAGCTCCCCCCAGAGGGCACATTTGTAAAGGGTGTGTGTGTGTGTGTGTGTGTAACAAATATCCCCACAGCCTTCAATAACTTGCTAGACTCAGAGATTTTTTTACTGCTTACATAGACAGTGAGGGGTTCCTGTGGGCTGTTAACTGCCACGCTACATCCCAGAGCGGGCTGCAATGGTCTCTGTAAAAGTCTTTCGTGTCAAAAAGTTGAATTACATAGCTGGGAATATGGGTGAAGTTCCATGCCGCAGGCCACAAAATGGATGGTAAATTTGCTTTTTGAGCTAGGAGTTAGCCCCCGGGTAGCTTGAAGAGTTGGTCTGCCTGCCGGCACCAGTACAAGACAGCCCAGAAGGCCAATCCAGCCCAGCTGTGTCTTATTTACATATGCTAGGGAGTTATTATCTAAGAAACAAGATCACAGTCTCAGCTAGCCTCAGTGGCCCCAGCACGCCAGCTTGAGCAGAAACCCTTCCCTTGGAGCGGCACACGGCCCAGCTCTTGCAATCAGCCAAGTGCATCGCCAAGAGAAGAAAGCCAGGCACCGCTCTCTCACCTCCATTCAGCGCTTGTGCTCTTAACTGACCTTAGCAGATTCCCTCACCAACTAGCTCCCCCAGGTAGAAGTGACTTGCTCCCATTGCTAGGAGCTGAGACAGCAATAGCCCTGGGCGTGTGGGGGAAATGGCGGGGAGGGAGCAGAAGGAAGGGTTTTAAACCCCCTTAGAGACATTCTTCATCACGTGGCTTAGTCTTACTCCTTCAATTGCTGCAGATACCACCTCTGATTTTGCTTCAAAAGCTTTAGCTTTAGCCTAGTTTTCAGAGCTTCTGAGCATGCACAATTTCCATTGGGAGAGGTTCCCTGTGCAGTCCTATACTCTGCTCTAACAGCACGTGGGGACCAGGAAGTTGCCTCGGGGGCTGAAGAGTTTCTGCTGGTGTAGTCGCTGCGTGGGCATGGGGCATGCTACTGAAGTTCCAGACTGTGATGCAGCTTCCAGACGGCCCTCAGGAGGCTGCCATAAATTAGACCAACACAGAGCAGTGGGCTAAGTTATGCCACAGATTACACTAGCCCCTAGAGCGGGCCAGAATCCAGACAGCGCAAAACCACACCTGGTCATCCTCCTCTGGCTGCATCACTCAAAAACAGGGCCTTAATATTTGAAGGTGAGTTACAGATCAGACAGGAAAAGATTCATCATAATATCCGGGAGCCCACAGCAAAATATCATTAATCTGGAGCTAAAAGGAGAGGCCTGGGAAGCAATCAGTTAAGAAAAAAATTAAAGCATGTGATAGTTCCCTCCCCCAAATGCTAGTCTCTCTCAAATTTCAAAGTTGAGTTTCTATCAGGGGTTCCCTGACACACAGGGCAAAGAAGAGTTGAATCAAAGACTGCTCTATACAATACAATAACATTTTTACTGTGGGTTGCATGCCTGGCATCCCAAGGCACTTTATGAAACAAGCAAGGCCTAGTACAGAGTGTAGATGTCACGTATCGTGCAGAAAACCTCAAGGATAAGCCCAACAAGCACATTGATGGAGAAATGCATTATGTTTCTGCTGCTCTACACATTAAAGGGACAACGGGAGCCTTGTGAAAGACATTCTGTTTTGAACACTGCCAAGTCAGGACCTCAGAGCTGAAGGTCACGTCGCTGGGCCTGAACCTGCCGGTAGTTTTGGTTTTAGGACAAAGCCAAAACCATAAAAAGGGGCTAGGCATTATCAAATTCAGCCACAAATCTCAAGAGAAGAGAAGAGCCCTCGATATTTCCATCATTCAAGCTGGTAGAAAAGGGAGGTGCCCATTTAAAAACAGTCAGACTGGGTCAGAGCAATGGTCCATCTAGCCCATTGTCCTGTCTTCCAACAGTGGCGAATTCCAGATGCCCCACAAGGAATGAACAGAACAGGTCATCATCAAGTGATCCATCCCGTCACCCATTTCCTGCTTCTGGCAAAAGTCTTGCAAAAAGTTATGACCCAAGCTGGCTGTCAGATCTAGTCTCCAGCCTACCTCTGCTCCAGACCCCAGACATGACCAAACAGCGCGGAGTCCAAGCCAGCTCTGACTGAAGTCCATGGAAAGTCTGGGATCAGGCCCTTAGTCCATAGCTGAGGACCACTCCTGCTGATATACTGTACCTTGCACTTCCTGAGTTTCTCGTCCCTTGTTCTCTATTGCTGAGGTTACTGGGTGTGAAGGCATCAACTATATTTCTTACTTGACTATCTGCTCATTGTGTTTCTCTCTCACCTGAAGATACGATTCTCTGGTGTGTGATGTTACTGTATATCCATTTCCCGAGCCAGGTATCTACATCATGGGTCACAATGACCTGATAAGCTCTTATGGATTCCAACCTTGTCGTCTTCTCTTGGATCCTATCATGACTTCAGTAGGCATTTGGCTCATCATAAAGAAAGTTGCACTTTCCATGGAAGTGTCTACAGCTGAATTGCCTCTAAAGAAAACATCTTTCAACTTCTCTGTGAAGCATCAGCAGCTTTCCTTTATTTTTTCAAACAGTAAAAGACACGCCAGGTCACGTGTAGGTTTGAAACCAGTGACTTTTAAAAAGAGCTGCTGGTGGTTTAGAACCAGCAACCCATCTGCTCAACATAACACCCCAGAGCTTCACTGTCTGCATTGCCTCCCTCCCACTGAATCCAAATCCAAAAGTCAAATCCAAAGTCCTCACTTTCAAAGACTTTTATGTGACTGGCCCTAGTAAGCTACAGGCCACCTCACTGTCTGCCATTATGACCTCCCAAGACATTTGTATTCCACAGGGGCTACATTCAAGAGTGAGGCTCATCTGTGCACGAGATGGAGTTTTCTCAGCAATTGGCCCAGAAATTTGAAACTCATGCCTAGAAGAGATCAGGATGCACGCAGATCTCAGCAATGCTGTAAGGAAATGTAAAACCCATTTTTCGCCAAGTCAAAATTTTCCAACCAGCCCTAGAAAAGAGAGAAGTATATCATACGCATATGCCCATATGCAATGGTGTAACACCATAGGACCTGCCAGGCAGCTCCCATTTTTCATCAATAAAAAGATTGACGCCATTCACCCTCTCCCACGGAAGGCCATACTAATGACTCGTAAAAGAAACTGGCCTCGTTCTGCAGCCGGAACGCAGCCTTCTGCTACAAAACTGCTTAGTACAGTTTCTTCACCAGTTGTTGCTTCACGTACCCACGCTGCATGTCAACTGCAGATGCACAGAGGTGCCTCTCCCTACCTCGCTCCACTTTCTGGGCAACAAGCAGTTTAATCTCTTATCAGTTGTAAAATCCTTTATGATGAGCAGCTGTTAAGAACATTTCCTCTGCAGCTGAATCATGCTCCTTTTCTGCCAAACTGCAGAAGAGAAAAAGAACAGCTTCTCCCATGTTGCCTGGGCTTCTCAGAATCCATTAAGCAGACAAACAACAGCCTAGATTCTCTGGTCCATCCAAGCTGTGATCATCACTATTATAACCAATTTGACATAGTGTAGATAGGGGTGGGGAGCTTACACATTTTTAATTTTGTCCTTCCGTTGCTGTCTTGGTCTATCTTAACCCTGCCCCAAACCCAATCAATTCCTTTGTGTTAGTGGCACCCTTCGAAGTCATTAATACAAGCAGGGACTCATATCAGAACCAGCCTCCCACTGGAGTCATATCTTCATCAAGGGGATTATACTGTCTTGCTAACAAAGAGGGAGCCTTTTTAACCATACCTACTACACTGGAAGTGAACTTCTTAACCAAACTGGTGGGCCAATCAGAGAGCACTGAATAGATTGTTTTTCTAATGCATTCAAGACACTGAGAAGAGTGCCAGTTGTTGCCCTTACATTCAACACATCTGCAAGGAGTCATCTTAAATCTTTATTAACAAGCTCATTTTGTTATCACCTTTGTTACACCGTGTTCCTGGGACTCTGAATATCCATGTCAATGATTTGGGCACATGCAGAGAATACAGGATGCACAACCTAGAACCTCACACCGAAAAACATTTTAAAATGCAGAAGATGACAGCTGTTCTTCAGTCCTATATGCATGGCTCAACTTAGGACGTGCAATTCCTATGGAGAAACCTTTCATGGCACATTAACGGTGTCAAGTCTGTCTTTGGAGGAGCAATAAAAATCACAACTGCCAAGATTCCTACTTCCCCAGCAAAAAGTGATCCAGTGGAAACCAGCTGTGACACTCCTTGCGAAAACGCTCTATATGAATGCTGGAGGGCCCCTATGGAAACTGGAGAGCGCTATTCTGGTATTCGCAGTATACATTTTTCCAAGAGTAAAGCCCATTTTCACGGGGTAATAAATCAGCTATAATAAAAAGTAATTCTCAGCACAAATCTCTGCCAATAGTAAATTTTCAAAACATTTTTGTTAATAATCGTGTTTCTATAATTCCCTCATGAACACACACACAGTCAGACATTTCCTCCGGCTGCATCTCTGAAGTTTTGTTTTGAACCTTCTAGTTATCCAGACCACGCCTGTCCTGATCCTAAATGAATTTTTGCGGGCTTTCTTTTTATAAGAAAATATCCAGGTTTCCATCATAGACAGAAAGGGGCAAATCACCAGTATTTATGTCCAAATTTAATCAAAACAGCTACAATAGAAATGGAATAAAATCAGCTCCTATATCATGCCTGAATGTTAATGTGCAATCGATACCTCGATACCAACATAGCATTCCCCAAAGAGACAGAACTGAAAAAACCCCAAAAGCTTGTTCAATAATAACATCCCACGAATGAATCTAGAGCACGGCAGAGAACTAAAAATACACTCAGACCCAACAGCGTGGACTGAAAACTTCCAGAATCTGGAGAAATGGACCAAGAGGCCTGCTAAGGCATCTGTTATCATGCCATTAAACCTTGCACAGTATTTACATACCAGAAGTAGGTGTGCTATGTACAGGCATTAACTGAAATTTTCTAGCAAGTTGGGTCGAAGTCCTTAGGAGGATATTTGTTTCAAAAGTACCTAAAAGCGTTAGGAGCACAAGTCTCACAGAAAGTCTATTGAAATTGTGCTCCTAACTCTCACAGGCCTTTGGAAATCTCACTTTTAGGAACAAATATTGAACACCCTATGCACGCAGAAATCCAATTCTCCTTTCCTTCTGCCTGCATAGAAAATGCAAGAAGCTGTGACTCTATTCCAGCACAGGTCAGTGTTACAGGAGCTTTCCAATGCAGTGATCCTTTGAGTGCTGCGAGATAATTAATGCCTCACGTTTTGTGTTGTCTCATTCCAAGAAGCAGACAGAGCTGCCCATATCTCTCTCCTCTGGAGTGAAAATTCTCCACGTTGCATTTATTTTAAGACACGATTTTAAAGCATCTCCCTTTCATGAAGGCATTTGTTGCACATTTCAGTGAGACATTTAGGAGCTGATGTCCAGTCCTGCACATTAGTCGCTCGACTTTGCTGTCTCCTCCACCCAAATTTTGCGGGCCTAAGAGGTCTGGATAAGAATTCCAACTTCAGAGTGTTTACTGCAATGGAACTGAATCTTTTGTCCATTCCTGACATGGATCATCCTCTGCACCTGATTAGATCCTCTGATGGAGGAGCATATGGACTCCAATCCTTAAGCATGCACAAAGGTTGTAATGAGGAGATCAGAAGTTTGTACAGAAATAAGACACTTCCCTAGTAGTGAGGGAACTGCAGCAGGATGATGATGGGTAATAGATCAGGGCAGAGAAAAGGTAGACAAAGATTAGTAAATGGAGCAAGGCAGCTAATAATAGGCTCTCCAAGGGCTGTACAAACATTAATGAACCCTAATAGCACCTCTGTGTTTGAGGCAAATATTAGCCATGCTTTACAGTTTGGGAAAACTGAGGAAGAGAGATTAAGAGAGTTGCCCAAGGTCACACATAAAATCAGTGGCAGGACGGGAGTCAGAATCCAATATTCTAGTCTCACTGTCCCATGTTTTGATCACAAACTCATGCAGCCCTTAGGCAAATAAAGATATAGATAGATAGGCAAATAAAGATATAGATAAAGATATAGATAAAGATATAGATAGGCAAATAAAGATATAGATAGATAGATAGATAGATAGATAGATAGATAGACAGACAGACAGACAGACAGATGGGTAGGATAGGATAGGATAAGATAGGATAGATATTCCACTGTATAGTTACCATCTCTCCTCTGTATTTTAGGTATCACTAGGACTGGTGAAGGGAAGGCAAGGAGTGATGTAAACAGCCCAGCAATAATAAAGGGAAAGATCCCATGCCAGGTTTTAATTTTTCTTATTTTTGACCAGCACCTACCATCCATAGACCATTTAAAACACCCCTTCCTCACGCAGCTAAGGGCATGTCTACACTGCAGCATACACCCAGACTCAGGTTCAAGCCCAAACTCCCCTTCCATTGCCTATGACATAAGGATGAAGGGCTCTTTGCACTAAGCAATTTGGTTCTGTTCCATTGTGTAACAAATAGGTTAAATACTGCAGCAGCCAGGGACAGGACATGTGAAACTCCATGGGGCAGAGAGAGGAATGTAGATCAGAAAGGAATGGAGCAGAGGCAGATGTAATACACTCAGGCTTCACCAGGACCAGCCAATACCATAGAGAACCCAGCCAGCTGGGCAGATGTTTGCTAAGAATAGTTTTCCTGTCTAGGTTTGCATGTGAGCAATAAAACCCATAAGCGAGCGTTCTAATCAGCAGCATTTAAAAAAAAAAAACAGATTTGCCACTCAACTTCCACCACTTGAAGGTGGGTGATAAGAGCATATCTGCTGAAAGCACGGGGCTGCAAAATACAAATGACAGGTGCCTTACAAGGGAGATAGATATAATTGCTGGGGGAGAGGGTTAATCACTTTTGCAATCCACAGGCACAGTGCATCTGAGATTATCAGTGAGAGGAAGGGCAGGTCCCTGGAGATGATCAATGGTAGGCAGTGATGTACCTGTATGGAGGACAGGCAGCAGTGTTGGCAGTAACACGCCTCCTGGGACAACGGAGAGGCAGCTTAATGCACCACTCACCTGCCATCTGGGTATAATTTTCTTTTCTTTTTTTTTTTTTTTTGGAGTGGTGAAGGGAAATTTTGAAACAGATACACAGGAGAAGGATCTGAACTGATGAGTTTCTCTCCTGGAAAGGTTAATCTGCAGGGATGTGTATTTGGAACCCACCCCCAAAATTAGCAAGGATCAGAATGACGGTTCCAGCATCTCCTTCTTGAACAACTGGCAGAGGGCTTCCCATAGTTTCTTCTGAGTGAAATCCACCCCTGCGCAGAGGCCCAGTTCAAGTCCTACACTCCAATTCAGTCCCATTTAAATAATTAAAATAGGACCAATGTGGTAAACAGGTCTTGCACTGGCTCTCTGCCTAGGGGTGAATTGAATCCTCTGTTAATTACAGCCCTCTTCAGTGTCCCCAGGTTTAGAAGTGATGCATGAAGTCTCCATACATGTAAAGAAAAGGAACTTGGGTCCAGATCCTGAAATGGTATTTATGAGCTGAACACCTATTAAAGTCAACGGGCATTGGGATCTCTGGAGTCTCCTTGTGCTCTGGAACTCAGAGCATTTGCAGATTCCTTCCTCTGATTTGCACTTCAAATTGTGGCTTGGAAGAGACAGGCTTCACAGTCTTTCATCTTGCTTTTCCCTGGTAGGCGAAAACGAGGCCACTGTGCTTAGCAACATCACCCAAACTAAAGCCCAGAGGGCTTGTTTTAGGAGGTGAGAGTCTGGCATCCGCACACAATGTCCAGCCCAGCAAATTTGGTGCAGGAGAATTGTTGCTTCAATGCTGGTGACATTGGCTTCAGCCAGGATGCTGGCGTTCGTGTGGCGATCTTCCCACTTGATGCAAATGATCTTCCAAAGGCATCTTTGGTGGTATCTCTCCAGACTCCTGAGGTGCTGTTGATAGGTCACCCAGGTTTCACATCCATCGATAAGTGTAGGAACACCAACTGTCTTATAGTCCTGGATCTTGGTGTCCTGTTGCGGATCACGGTCTGTGAAAACACGTCAGTGCAATTTCCCGAAGAAAGCACTTGTACACTGGAGCCTGTACTGGATCTAACTGTCGATTTTTGCCCCAACCCTGTTCTCCATCTATTGAGCGGTCCTTTTGGTCCTCATTAAAGATCGCCTCCCCAGTGAAGTTGACATTCAGTACAGAATGGATGGCAGAGGATGTTAATCTTTGATGTCTCTGCTACAAGTCTAAAGTCCTCAGGGCGTCCATTATTGATCTTCAGCATGCTGATGACTGTGCCATCCTCGTGCACATAGAGAAGGACCTTCAGTCCACACTGGATATTTCTGCACAAGCTTATCAAAGCCTCAGACTGTATTCGATATTGAGAAGACTACAGTTCTCCATCAGCCCGTTTCAGGCCTTCTGCATATCCGCCACAAGTCATCATCAAGGGACAGACTTTGGAGACAGTCGAGCACTTTTGCTACCTCGGTAGCCAATTTTCTAAAAAGCTATGATGTTTCTTGAACAGACCAATTCTGACCCCTGACACGCTGGTGTAAATGAGGACTAACTCTACTGAAGTCAAAGGAAGTATAAACTAGTGTAACACCACTGCAGGGTCAAATTCAGGTCAAGTTTTGCCATGAAATGCTTCATCCTTGTTCCCACTGCAGCTTCTAAGCAAATGCTTGGAGACTGACACGCCTTCCAAACTGAATCCTGGGAAACCTAAAACAAATAGCACTTGCAGTCAACTGTCAAGGTTCACAGGTCCGTTAGGAAATCGCCAGATAGGTTTAATAGAACAATAGGTTCTTCTGCCCAGAATGCTTCCAACACAGGAAATACATGGTAACATATTTATCTCTGGTATTCAAATATCTCAATTGGAAGAGAAAACGCTCACTGATGCGTGAGCTGGCAGTGACAACAAACCACTACAACTGCCCAACAGATGAGAACAATATTGGAAGAATTTTGTCTTTTCCGGAACAACCAATGCCAATCGGAGTTGTGTTTCCTACCTCAGCAAGCTGATTGGATAACTCAAGTGAAAACGGCTGGCTCCAGCGTTTCATGTCACAGTGTAAAATCTGCTGGTGGAGAAGGGCTTTAGGGCACATTTACCTTGGCAAGGTTAAAGGTGAAATTCAGCCCATGGTTCATACAAAAAAAAAGTTATGCAATATGTAAGCACTACGCTACTGGCTAAGGTTGAAATTCATCCCTCAGTATGGGGCCAACACCAGGTCTACATATCAGCTGAATTCCTTTTAAGTGGGGCATAGTGGTGTTAATCCTTTGCATGGGTGAATTTCACTCTAAATGAGGTGTAATTGGGGCAAAGAATTTGATCCAGGTCCTCTGCCCTGCGATTAATTTCATCCATAAAACAGACACTCATGGGCCAGAGGAACCTCTCTCTGGGCTTGAGTGCCCAAAATCCCACTAACTCCTCTGCAAGGAAAGAGGAAAGACATCTTAAAAGGTTCACAAGCATGGGCTGAACCTTTTCCGATTTATCCACGCCGCAGCCATAATGGGTTACTTGTAGCCTGGTACAAGCCATTTCTCATACGCTTTGGCTGGAGAACACATGGACCTAGCAAGAAGTATTAAAGTCAGGACACTACGCTCACACCACTCCTTTCTTAGCACAGGTGCGGTGCTATTTCTATCATCTAAAAGCACAACCAGCTGTACAATGTCTCACTGTATCAGCCATAAAAGAATTAACCGGCATGAATAAATAGCCTGTTCGAAAGAGGATGGATACCTCCCTGCCCTGGAAGAGTGGGGAAGCTAATACAAAGTACTACCTATTCACTATCAGCTCCACACTCCAGTCACATGAGAAGAACAGATGTCGGGAACAGATGCGAAATGGACACACCATTACTTGTGGCTCTCGAGCTCTGTTCAAAGGCAACAGCTTGTACCTGAGGTGGGACGGATTTGGCAAGGTACACAAGGCAAATCTCTGTCAGCTTGCTGCTAAACGGCCAAGGAAACAGTGGAGAGAAGAAGGTATAAATTCAAATAAAACTCAAACCCCAGAAAATAGGAAAGGTGAAATGGTGCCGCTGCACAGTATTTCATTTCATTTTGGATACCACACGAGCCAGTCTTTACAGGGAAGGAACCGAATGCTAGTGCCATCAGATTTTTCCTATGGTACGTTTTACAGTTGGAAACAGAAAGGCCTAAGCCCCTTTGCAGCCAGTTTCTGGTGCTGCCATATTAGCAGATGCTGATCAACTGGGCTTTTAATTGTCATGGACACCACTGGAAGCCTAGACAAACTCAGGGCAAAGGCGGGAGAATGGAACTAATGAAAAAGAAGGAAAGAAAGGTCTTTGAGATCAAAGAATAAAATTCAGTCAGGAAAAGTGTCCGATTTTGGTGTTCAGTTCCAGGCTTCACATCTGTCCTTGAACAATGAGAGACGGCAAAATACCTTTTGAATAAGAAAAATAGTAAGAAAATGTGATATATAAATACTGTTGATGCAGGGCAGCAGTACAAGATACCCTCTCACATTCACTGGGACAAGAGGTTCATTAATCATGTTGTACTATTTTATGCACAGTATCTTATCTCTGTATTGCTCTCTGTGCTCTCTTTACAGGACATCTGAGAGCAACAATAACATCAGTGACATATGGTTTATTATTATTTACTGATGTTGCTTTTTTCCCCACAAAGTTTAAATATGGGAATCACTTTGCCCAAAATGCAGCCACTGGCACTTTGCCCAAATGCAACTAACACATCAAGCAAACCTCATAACAGGTTAAGATAGTGTGACAAAGCTCCAAGTCTGTACTTGTGGGTCCTGCGCTTCCTGGCAGATTTAGGGGCCTCAGAAACTCATCTAGGCCCCAGAGTGACCTCCCTTTCTCAGTATAATTAGCAAGAGTCACCGCCTAGTGAGTTACCTTCATCACAGGCCAGTATGGAAGATGGAAAAGGGGGGAGCCCGGGCCCGTCCTCTACTCCGGACTCCAGCCCAGGGACCCTAATAGTATCAGCTAAGATGGCTGACCTTTTATCCACAAAACACAATACAATTCCCTGGGCTACTTCCACACAGCAGTCCCTGCTTCTTCAAACTCCACTTCACCCTTACCTCAGGGCCTCCTTCCTTCAGTATGATATGTTGTCCAACACTCAGTCTCACCAACAGGATAACTTCCTTCCACAGCTCCTGACACCCACAGTCCACCTGACTAACTGGGAGGTTTTTATCTGGATTCAGCTAGTCCCTGATTGGCTTCAGGTGTCCCAATTAGGCTAGCTGTTTCTACTCCTTTCTAGAAGGTTCTTAATTGGCCCCAGGTGTCTTGATTGGTCTGGAGTAGCCTTTGTTTGGCTATCCAGGGAACAAGGACCTGCACATCCTAAGGCTGATATACCTGCCTTCCAGCACTCTCCTATATCCTTCTGGTCTGACTCCGTCACAATAGGAAGTGAAGGATTCTATAACAGCCAGGGACAGCATGGGGAATTTAGGCAGGTAGAACATAATGACATAAGTAGGAATTAAGGCAGAACACTACAGCTGAAGCCTCTTCTCTTGTGAAAAAATGTTATGGGATCCTAGGTGACCACAGCTGGCTAGGGATTTCAGATTTCCACTACACATGAAAGAGATTCTATTTATTTTCCCGGTTTATGGATCACCAATACTGTAGGCTCCCTAATCATCAGTTCTCATGTTGATTTATATTTTTACAGAGCTTCCTGGCACTGATTTCAATTCTCTGCTATGGTAAATATGGGGTGTATTTATTCCTAGAAGGGAACAGACTGAAAAATGAAACATATACAAATGAAGGCACAGATAAGCCCAAATTGCTATTTCAAATCAAACAGTCAGCAGCACTGCTAGATCCGTATTGGGTCTGATCCAAGGAAGAGGTCAGCTGACACAGACTAACCGTCACTGATTATCATGTGTAGACAGAAACAAAGTAGGGATATTGAGCCTTTGGCAATGTCCTGGTAAAATGGCTTTATTTGTAGTACACCAAACAGCTGATTCTGTTGTAATCCACTTTCCTGCCAGATAAATTAGTATGAGCTGATTTAATACCACATGGGAATTGTTGCATGCTGAAGGGCTTAACCCTGTGCTTCAAATGAAGATCAGCATAATGTTTGGCAGACTCTGGGGATGTAAGCCTACTCTGTGGAGTTATCCTGGTGTCAGGTGCTTGAAAATGAAGGTACATTGGAATTCCTGCTTAGTAATATTAATAGAGGAAGTCAGTAAGCTCCAACCAGGACATTAGAATGGATTTATTAGGGTCTGGGACAGAAGGGAAGGGAAAACTCTAGCAAGAGGCACAGAATTAAAATGAATCCAAAACAAAAACTAGACTATAATGTAACCATGCTTGGTACATATGCATACACCATGGTGAGGAGCCAGTTGCACAAGTTATTTGTATTACACCGTATATTGTAAAGGCCTCAACTGAGATCGAGGTCTCATTGTGCAAGGTGCTGCACAAGTACATACCAAGAGATAGTCCCTGCTATGAAAAGCTGAGACTCTAAACAGACAATACAGAGCAAGGGGGGGAAGGGGAAGGAGAAAAAAGGGTGAGGTTTGGCCAAGGCCACACAGCTGGTCATCGGCAGGTCCAGTGCCATCACCAGCTATAAAAACAAACCAGGGATCTAGCCTGGTGAGCGAGAGGAGCAGCCTCAACTCCCTGGGTGGGGAGAGAACTATAGCAGACATGACCAAGTCTTGACCTACTCCACCCACCAGGGGGCAGCGATGACATACACACTAACCCAGGCACGGCGGCAATATTGAAAACAGGCTCACCTGAAAGGTCAATTCGGAGAGCACATGAATGTCGTTTGACGGCACTGTTCGCAAGAGCTGTGGTTAGGGTGGGTGATCTGGTATATTTAAATAATGCAGAACGGGGACTTGCTGGAAAAGGAAACATCAACATTCATGAAGCAATGACCTTCAAGTCTGCACCTCTCATGAGTTATGAGCCCATCGCTGCCCCTCCCCACACTCCCTCGCTTGTGCATAAACGTACGCAATGATTTATTTGCATCCAGCGTGGAAACAAATGGATGTTTTACATATTTATACCGTAAGATAGATTGATATTTAAGCTGATCAAAGACGGCGGCAGATCTGGAGGCGATTAGGACGAGTGTTTTCTTAACTGAGGTCACGCTGCACATTCTGCGGGAGAGCTTGCAGATCTGCCGAGCACATATTAACGCACAGTGAAGGGCAGCAGATAGAGGGAGCAAATGGAACGTCACAGCTTTCAGAACGCAGCGACGTTTCGAGGAAAACAGAGCCAGATTCTCTATTTCAGGCCTCAGAAATTGCTACCTTGGTCTGAGTGATAAATTTAGCAACATTACAAATATATATATGTATAAATATAAAAAGAAGACAGCTCGGCTTATTCTTGTCCTTTTGGAGTAAGGGCGGCAGCATGGGGATACTACACAATAAGATCTAAGACGGATTTTCCCAGTGTAATGGGTTTAAAAAATGGGGGAGGGAAAATTTGCTAATTTCGAAAATCAATTCTCAGAGACATTCATAGTGACTTCCCTTTTCAACCAGATCTGCTTCTGGGATTATGTTAGGATACAAATTTTTAAAGTGCATCAGCTCTTGATTCTGGACTCCTGGGAGCTGATTTTTCAAAATAGTGCCAGTTGCCTTCAGCAGGAGATGCAGATGTTCAGGTCTTGTGAAAATCAAACCCTCGCTTATTGCAGGCTGGCCTCAGAGAAGCGGTTTTCTCCATGGTATATAGTGCTACGCGCTTACTTGCATTATCAGGCGGGAGCTCCTATAGCAACATACAAATGATAAACTAAGATTTGGATGTTATTCCTTCACCTGCATCCTATTACAGTGGCTGTTACTGGGCAAAGATACAAGATCAGATCAACTGTTTGTCAACTCAGGCAAATCTGAAACCTTTCCCACCCACGCACAGGTTACGTGCCTTCAGCAGAGCACAGGCAAGAAGAATATCATAGCAGTTGTCCATGTGAGAAAGTCAGAGCAGCACCGCTGCAGAGAGCTGTCAGTGGTACATTCTTTCCCAGTAAAAATAAGTATCATCACCAGAAACATCCCTCCTGGTTTGTATTACTGTCCAATCTCTTTGAAAAAGCAGCTTCCCATTCGCCCTGCCTGCTCTGCGAACTATCACCTTCCAAACAGTCTGATCTGCTAGGCTGGAAATGTAACCAGGGTCTCTTCCTCCCCTCAGCCACAGTCAGCTGAGATTCATTACCCCCTTGATTTTACACCCACTTTTC
Organism: Dermatemys mawii; assembly: GCA_007922305.1. NCBI lineage: Eukaryota > Metazoa > Chordata > Testudines > Dermatemydidae > Dermatemys > Dermatemys mawii. The sequence goes on along the minus strand of ML677343.1, from coordinate 31,396,094 downwards.
ACATCCTTCACATTGGCGTAAATGACTGCACACCATGCAGGTCAGCAGGGAGTCAGGCCTGGGGAGTTTAGCTCACACAGATCCAGCCTGAAAGGAGAAAGCAGAATGGCTCGCAGGTTTCATTTCACAGCGCCCCCCTCCAACATCTGCTTCCCTGTTTGGCCTGTTTACAGGACGTGACAGGAAAGAGAAGAAGATAAGCAGCGAACAAATCGCTGAGCCTGGGACCATTTTTTGATGCCATGTTGAAATTAAAATAAAACAGTGCCACTGATCTCTTCCCTCCCCCCACTCCCTCGCAATTTCTGCTCAATGGAACAGATTATCTTACACACACACACACACACACACACACACAAACACCCCTCTTTGCACCTCAGACCTGCCAGTGGAGGCAGTTCCTCCAGCCTGAGGTTGTCTGCATGGGGCACAACTCCCAGGCAAGCACATTTCTAATCAGACCCATGTGTACTGTGCACAGCGCAGAGGAGACTCTTCCTCTGCCCGGCTGCACAGTGCTTCTCGCCGACGCCTTGACTTCAGTGGGTGTGATGACAACACACACACACAGCTCGCAAAGCCTTGTTAATCCAACTGTCTTTGGCAGGATATTAACACCAACAGCCACCAGCTACAGACTCTGAAGAGCAAACCAAATGGCCACCACTGCAAGGCATGGAGCAGATGGTGGGAAACTTGCTAGGCCCCAGGTGGGTAAAAAGCAGGTGTGAATCCATCCTCTGGGCCCACTTTGTGGTACAGAATCTGGAGAGGAGAGGCAGCTTACACTTCCCTTATCATCATGCAGGCCAATCCTGCAGCTGGTGCCTACGGGCCTTACAGAAGCGGGATCATAGGGACACCCTGGCCATGCCTGTTCCAACTCCTGAACCTCCCGCCAGCAACGTCCTGCACCAGGGACTCTGCCAGGGTTTTCCCCTGGGAGCCCTGTGTGGCTTCTTTGCAACCCCTTTGCACCAAGGTAGCTAGTGAGACGTAAGTCATAGGTCATTAAGTCACCTGTTGGGTGTTGTCTTCATACAAGGGGCCAGGTCACATCATTAAGCTCTCGTCCCCTTGCAACCTATGCAAAAAGGTGATGAGCTGGGGTATCTCAGTTGCTATTGGTTTGAGAGACAGCTGCAGGAACGGGCAAGGTACAGGCCCCAGGAACTAGCTACATCCAGCTGGGAGATGTCTTGAGGTTGCAAAACTTCATCAGTGAGGGTGTGGCTTTGCAAAAAAAAAAAAAAAGAGCAAACTCAGCAATGGCTCCGATCCAGGCTCCATTTTATCCAGCATTCAGGGAAGATAAGTCATAAGACTCCAGTTGGGGGCCATCTCTGCACAGGATCAGCCTTTTCCAAGAGAGACATATCTCGGAGGGAACGGGAGGGGAAGGAAACGCTCTGTTGTGTGCTGGGGTGGCAGAGAGAAGCAGGAAGATCTTCAATGCACAGCAAAGATTTCTAACTAGCACATGCAGTGCTTTGCCAATTATTATTTCCTAAGTACTGCCAGGGTGCATGGTGCTGTGCAGATCCTTGAAATAGCAGGTCTCTGCCCACAATTGGTTTGAATCTAAAGGCCCAAAGGACGGTGTACAAGAGGGGTGGGCAAACATTTTGGCCCAAGGGCCACATCAGGGTTGCAAAACTTTATGGAGGGCTGGGTAGGGAAGGCTGTGCCTCCCCAAACAGTCTGTCCCCCACCCACTTCCCACACCTGACTGCCCCCCTCAGAACCCACAAACCATCCAACCCTCCCCACTCCTTATCTCCTGACCGCCCCCTCCTGAGACCCCCCCAACCCTAATCACCCCCAGGACCCCACTCCTCTCCAACCCCCTCTGCTCCCTGTCCCCGACTGCCCCAACCCCTATCCACACCCTCACCCCTAACAGATCCCCTGGGACTCCCACACCTATCCAACACCACCTGTCCCCTGACCACCCCACAAGACCCTCTGCACCTTATCCAACACCCCGCCCCCGGCCCCCTCACCACGCCGCTCAGAGCAGCATGTCTGGCTCCAGCCAGACACGCTGCCGTGCTGATCTGCCAGAGCGCACAGTCCTGCCCCTTGTGCAGCGCGCTGAGGCTGCGGGGAAGGGAGGACAGCAAGGGACTGAGGGAGGGACTCATCCCCAGCCCGGAGCTCAGGGGCCAGGAAGGACAGGCCTGCAGGCCATAGTTTGCTCACCCCTGGTGTACAAGAAACCAGGGAGCTTCCCCCAGTTTCTTGCATGCACAAGCTGACTCCTCTCTGCTAATGCCTCCAGTGGTGCTAGCTGCTTATAAGCAGACAGGGAGAAGGGTGGATGAGGGTGAGGTCGTGACCCCAACACCTCCTTCCCAAGCGGTGAAGCTGGCCTGCAACAAAGGGGAGTGAACAATACGGCTTCTCCAATGAAGATGCTTCTCCAGTGAGCATGTCTGTCTGCGGCAACCGGAACTCCTCCTAGGTTGCCCACTGCCCTCCTCTCCAGAGCAGCTCTGGCCGCCAGAGCCCTAAGTTTTGCTACGAGGAACAGCAATGGAGGCAACAGAAGATGGGGAGGGATAGAAGTGTAGGAGGACAAACGCTCCCGGGATACCCTCATTGTTTTGGAATCTGCTGGTGCGTTCTTGGAGTTGAAATAGGGTGACCAGATGTCCTAATTTACAGGGACAGTCCCAATTCTGGGGTCTTTTTCTTACATAGGCTCCTATTACCTCCCCACCCTCTGCCCTGATTTCTCACATCTGCTGTCTGGTTACCCTAAGTTGAAATGAGCAGGGTTCCCCATTAGAAGTCAGGGCTGGAAGTCTAGCAGCAAGGATGTGTCACAAGGAGAGACCTAAAGAAGAGCAAGTTTGCAAGTCACACCCGGTCTTCTTTGCAGAGTTCGGATAAGTTTGGGTCATTTCTTTCACAGAAAAAAGGGATTTATTTTGAAAGGCTCCATCCCCTTTTGAGTTTGAAGTGGGGGTTAGCTTGGGACCACAAGTCTAAATATCCCAAGAGTTATTCTCCACATATTTCCAAGCTGGTTGGAGACAGCATGTCCCCTGAGAAAATTTATGCTCATGAGCTTTCTGAGCAGACGTTCCCGTTAAGAAATCTAAGTGAACATAGTGCTGGTGAACAGGGCTGTATTGACAGCCTGGGATACTTTCTGTTGAGACAGCAGGTACAACACGGGCAAACGCAGGGCACATTTCCCTACATGCAACCCTACACCTACATCCCAACCCTAAATCTGATCACCCCTGAGTCTGGGGAAATGGAATCTCATCCAAATTCTCTCGCTCCAGACAGTTTGTAGTTCGGGAGGGAAGGGGTTGAAGAAAACCACTAAGAATGAATGAAAAGTTCTGCCTCCAATGTTCAAATGTTCCTTGGCCAGTCTGCTGAAGCTTTCAACAAAGATGCCAAATCGTGCTAATAGTTCCGGCGGGGTTTTGCGAAATGGACACTTGCCCAGTATGAACTAGGCTGAGGCCAGCACACTAATTTGACACAAGCCAGCAAACAGACCTCTCCAGGATCAAACACTGTGTTTATAAATGCACCCAGCACCATACTACAGAGCAGCGGGGGACCCCAAACTTACTGACCCTCCAATCCACATGTGACAATCTTCAGAAGTTCAAGCGCTGGTACATGCCTGAAGCGCGCACGCGCACACACACACATTGGGGAGAAGCCCTGAGACTCCACCACTGCAAGTCAGAGGTCCTGAGCTCCCAACCCTGTCTGGTAGGTGGAGGGGGGGCACATTGGGGGCTCAAGGAGCCTCACTTTAATGGTAAAAGAGCTGTTTGGGGCTCACAAGCCACCGTTCGGCCACTCTTGCTACATAGACACAAACAGCATCTTGTTTATCAGCTAGTGACATCTCTTGACCACTACCAACCCCGGGGACAGGTGCAATCCAGTGATCCAGAAGGGAAGAGCTCCACATCCAATTCCTCAGACCCCTCCAGTCCCCTTTACGAGTTGTTTGCTGTGTTTAGTCAGCACATACTTGGCAATCCCCGGGCATGGGAGACATCCCTGCTTCCTTCCCCTCCGCCCCCTCTCCTTCTGCACAGCACTTGGAGGGGATGCGATTTTCCTGTTTTTATCTTGCAAGCCTCTTGGTTTAAAGAATGCTTTGCAGATAACACAAGATGTCTTTCGCCGACAGAAACTAGCTCGGTTTGCACGCAGTGAGGCAATTAAGGGAGCCTGGGACACAGGCAGGGCTGGCCCTCGTGCAGTGCTTTCAAAGAGGTGGATAGTAAAGAATTCATATTCATTTCCAGTGTGTCCCCTTTCACATGTCATGCTGGGACCATTAAACCCATCAGCGCTTGCAGCAGGGCCAAGCTATACACATCGGGCAGCTCTTTAGTTCTACAAAATGACATCAGCCGAAACAGGGATGCAAATCTCCCCATTTGCCAGGCTGCCTGGCCGTCTGCCCTCCGCCCTCCCAGAAGGCCCTGGGTCTGTGACTGTGCTACAGCCACATTTTTGTTGGCTCTCATGCCAGCTGGCCTCCAGTGCAGGGATGAAATAATATTTGGATGGACTGACCATTATTCACAATGCTTTGCTCGTGGACAGCACTTTGGGGCGGTGGACCTCAAAGTACTTTACAAAGAAAGGTCAGAAGCATTATCCCCATTTTACAGATAGGGAAACTGAAGCATCGAGTGGGGGTGTAGCTTGCCCTTAATCAGAATCAAAACAAGATTATAAACCAGGTTTTCTGATTCCCAGTCCAGCACCCTACCCATTGGGCTATGCTAATTCAACAAGGCATCCCCCCATACACACGTAGACACACGCCACTTATACAACCTTGAGCTGTCTACTCTTGCCCCTTTCACCTCACCATCCTAATACCCTACCACCACCCAGACACCCATTGTAATAAGAGACTGAATCATAGAATCATAAAGCCGTAGGGTTAGAAGGGGCCGCCAGGGTCAGCTAGTCCATTGGTTCTCAAACTGGGGGTCGCAACCCCACGCCACGCTGCCAGCCCTGACCCCTGGGCTGGGTGTTTTTAATTTCTCAGGGGGGTTGCGCTCAGAGGTTTAGTGTTCGAAAGGGGTCACCAATCACAAAACGTTTGAGAACCACTGAGTTAGTCCAACCCCCAGCCAGGATGCAGGATTTGTTGTGTCTAACCCATCCTGGACATATGACTCTCCAGCCTCTTTTTGAAGCCTCCAGTTAAGGAGCTTCCGTGACTTCCCTAGGCAACGTGTTCCACTGTCCTTCTGTCCTGACCGTTAGGAAGTTTTTCCCAAGATTTAATCTAAATCTGCCCTGCTGGAGTTAGATCCCATCGCCTCTTGTCCTGCCCCTGTGGCAAGAGAGAACAACTTTTCGCCACCTTTTTTATGGCAGCCTTTCAAGACCCATCCTTAATGTTCAGACCTCAGTCACTCAAGAGGGGTCAGAGTCATATGAACCCTGGAGAAAGCCCAGTCACACATGTGAGTAACAAGGGTAGCCAGCGTGGAGTCCTCAAGGCATAGATCTGTCTTCCACCCTTGGAACTAGAGAACAAGCTAACAATTGGCCACCAACCCTGCTCCCCCACTTGGGCAATAGGACTAGAGAAGTTGGCAGAGCATGGCCTGGATTCCTCTCCTTGGTGCTTTCTCTGTAAGCCACAACCCCAGCCGAAATTACAACCCAGTGGAACGCTGCTCAGCTGCTGATTCAACCTCATCTGTGGCTGCACCACAGTAATTCTTGGGAGAACAAGATGTCCTAGGGGCCCAAGGAAGCGACCCAAACCAAAGCTCCTGCACTTTTGACTGCTCAGAAATCCTGATTCTGCAGCCTGGGCCCACCTCTGTTATAACCCATTCCCCCGCCCTCCCAGCTAGTCCACAGGCGTACACTGAGCAGGCCCCCCTATGACCAGAAGGGAAGTGGGTGTCCCAGCTAAGGAAAGGAGAGATGTCTGAAGCATTCTCTGTCCCGTGCACATAAGAATTGCCAGTTTTTAAATAAAATCACTGTTGCTGGTTTGCCCTGACTCAGTTTCTTAAATAGTTTCAATGCCCAGCTAGGAGGATTTTATCCTAAAAGCCAAGATGTGCCAGAGGATTTTTCAGCCAGGCAAAGCAACCAGGACTCAGAAAACGTGGTGCCCTGCCACAATAGGGTGTCTCCTCTGACCAGAGGTCATCAGAGCTTCCAGGTTTTGTTTGCTTAAATGTTTAATTCTTCCTTTACAATTCTCCCTAGCTGAGCAAGTGTTCAGCATGGCCTATGCCCCAGGAGCAGCCATACATCCAGGCAGAGACCCTGTAGAGGCCAAAACATAAGGCACCTTGGTTCACTAAGCATGAAACAACCCCCCAGAGAAACACTGGAGGAAGTTGCCCTGCCTGTAGAAAGCCACTGATGGAATGTTTTTAAAGCACACTTTTTCCACATGGAGATAAGTGCTGGTGAAAAGAGCCAGACCAGCAGCCGAGGAGATGGCAAGTCCCAAAGAACAGGTGCAGCACCGGTATGAGTTCCCCCACCGGCCACACCTGCAAACACTCGGGATCCAGAGCTAGGCCTGCTCCATCAACGTGCCTCAGCATTTGGCTGGAGCAAACACCCCACCAGGAGAGAACACAGCTCTCTGCCAGTAGGCAGTCAATCCTTAGCTACTCTGCTGGGGCCGCTCTTTGCCAACTGGAGTGGCTAGTTTTGTGATTAACTGGCTGTTGGGAAACTGGACTGAGACTCTCTATTCAGGTCTTTCCACCAGGCCCACCACCTCCGCATCAAAGTGCCATTGCAGACTTCACCAGTCTTCCATTTAGAGGCAGTTCTGCCAGGGTATTTTGGCTGTGGTTTTCCAAAGAGCTTAAGAGAAAAGGGCACACAACTCCCATCGAATTACAGTGGGAGTTGGGCACCTAGCTCACCTGGCTTCCATAGAAAGCCAAAGTCCTTGTTCCTAAGGGACATTTGCATGAAATTCAGGTGTTAGTTTAAGAGTTCATCTGCATATGCTGCCTAATTACAGTTCTAATAACTATAAAGCCTCTTCCGCTGTGGGACCTTCAGGGTGTTTTACAAACACTAATTCATCTTCCAGATCTCATTTTTCATTTGGGGAAATTGAGGTGCAGGGACCTTAAGGCCCCATGTGGCTTCTAATTTGCGGGGGTCTTCAATTTCTGAGGCACCTAACTTTAGAAACTAGCACCTGATTTCGAGAGGTCTTATGCATCCAGCATCTCGAAAGGAGTTCAGCAGGTTCTTAGCACTTCTGAAAAAACCAGGCCCTGCATGTCCCAGGGGGCACCCAAAGTTAGAAGCCACTTCAAGAAAACATGACCCTAACTGACTCACCCAAGGTCACACAGTGCCTGCAGCGGAGCTGGGAACAGAACTCAGGTCTCCTGATCCCTTGCTCTATGCTTTAGCCCCAAATCACCCCCTCATCTTTCCTGCGTTCAGCCGTTCTACTGCCTGCAAGGCAAAAGTCAAATGCTAATCCCTCTGCAAGGAGGGGCCTGTTCAGCCTCCCTTATATCCAGCCACTCAGAACCCAGTCGATGCCCATCTTCATCCCTCCCTCTTTCCGAGCCATGGGAGACCCCAACAGAGACAAGTCATATTCCTGTTCTCTGACTTTAACGTCCTGTTGGGAAGTCCCCCAAGCCAGATCCTGGTTCCCTCCAGCAGACAGAGCAAAGGGCACACAGGGAGAAAAGTTAGCAAGATTTCTGCAGCCCAGGAGACCCAACGCAAACCAGCCCATTGCATTCATGGGCCGCATGTGAACTGCCTGTCTGGGGAGGCTACAGCCCCTCCCCCACCAGAGTCCCAAGCCCCCCACCATGGCCAGAGGAGCACCGCCACAGCTGCTCCAAGTCCTGGTTTGCCGGCTACCCCGCCCGAGTGCCCCCACCCCCAGAGTGCCAGCGCCTGCTTTGGGGAAGAGGAGCCACCTGGGGTGGGGCATGGGGGAAGACAGAGGCTAAAATACCCGCTGCCCACGATTGCATTCTTATATCAAATTAATTGATATAAGAATGCACAAGCCTCAGCAGAACAGTGAGCTGGTGACTAGCCATGAAGATTACACACAGGGAACAAGGGGTGGTAACAGACTACCCTCCATAGCAGTGGTTCTCAATCTTTCCAGACTACCCCACCCCTGCCAGGAGTTTAATTTGTCTTGTGCACCCCCAGTTTCACCTCGCTTAAAAAAAACCATGTTTATAAAATCAGCCATAAAAATACAAGTGTCACAGCACACTGTTACTGAAAAATTGCTCACTTTCTCATGTTTACCCTATCATCATAAAATAAAACCACTGGACTATAAATAGTGTACTTACATTTCAGTGTATAGTCTATAGAGCAGTACAAACAAGGCATTGTCCTTAGGAAATCTGTACTGATTTCACTGCTGCTTGTTATGTCACCTGTTGTACAACGAGGCAAATATCTGGATGAGCTGATGTACCCCCGGAAGACCTCTGCGTACCCCTGGTTGAGAACCGCTGCACGCTTCTGTGGAGTCAGCCTGAGTCTAGGTGCTAGCCCCTGCACTAAGGAACAGGGTAACTAGTGCTGGGTCATGTCGCCAGCTGGCTCCAGTTAGCTTCAACCAGACTAGAGAAGGGGGTGGGAACAGGTCCGTGAGCCTGAGCTGGGCCTGGAGGGGAACAGCCTCCAGGGATTTAGGAAGAAGTTGAGGTTTATGCTGTGTTGCAGGGGTGCTGAAATAGAAGGGGGGGCATGGGGCCATGCCCCTGCCCACCTTTTACTGGCCATAAGGGCAAGTAATGGGGGAAGGGGACAGAGAGGAGCAGAGTCGGGGGAAAGGGTGGAATGAGAGATCTGGGCCAGAGCGGATCACAAGGCTAGTTAATAAGTTTCCATTCAGACTGCGCAGACCGGTGAACGGCTAGAGATGTCATATGGACAACATCAGTGGAGAGATGGCTGCACTCTGTTCGTTCCTTTGCGCAGAGCTCTGAGCTGCACTCAAGCAGCAAAGTGTTCAGTGTGCGTGACAGCCCTCAGGGCTACATCGAGGAGCATTTCCCCATCACCCTATGGGCAGTGAAAACCTTCCTGGGGCAACACTCAAAGTGCACTGATGCTGGCAAGGACTGTGAGTGGCTTGTTGAAGATTTTAATCTTTAAGTGATTGCCCTGACCTTGGCAATCAGCTAAGTACATCTGCAGCCAAAGGATGGATTTCTAACAGTAACCTGTGGGAGAAATGACAGAGCTCCAGTCTATACAGCTATTCAGAGGACTTCACTGAGAAGCAGCTCACAAGGCAGTTAGTGTCTTGACCGTTGGCTTCAAGAATCACTAGTGCCCCAGGCACATGGTTTGGAAAGGGGGTATTTTTTTTTTCTTGTTTGCAAGATTGCAGAGAGACAAGGCAGGGCTTCCTCTTTCACTTGCAGTCTGAGAAGGGAGGGAAGAAGCCCCCATGGGATTGGGCCCTGGAATGCTGGAAACATTTAAACACAGGCACTGACTTTTGGTTTTGCTGGTGGGTGCTCCTCTCCGACCCTGACCCCCCGTGCAAGCAGCGGGCAGGGCCTCGGGGCAAAGAGGCTAAGCGGAGGCCCTCGGGAGAAGAGGCTGGGCAGGGTCTCAGGATGGAGCACGGGGAGCGGGGGAAGTGGCTGAGAAGGGGCAGGGCCTCAGGGCAGAATGGTAGGTGGGGCCTCGGGGAGAAAAGGCAGCGCACAGGCAGAGCAGGAGCACAGTCCAGGCACCAGGGCCCACGAAAGATTCATCCAGCCCTGCGGGTGGTGAGCACCCCTGTTTTTTGGGGGTGGGTGCTTGAGCCCCAGAGCACTCACTGAGTCGGCATCCATGCATTTGAAGAAATACATTTGTTTGGGCATGACCGGCAGGCCGTTTAAAGGTGAGGGAGACTTAAGGAAGAGATTGCAGGGGGGAGGTGAGAGAAAAAATGAAATGTGATTCCCCTCGCCTCCCTCAAGGAGGAGAGAAATCTCCTGGAGTTTGAAGAAGGGGCTTTGGGTTAATGCCTCAGGCAGAGATTTGGGTTCAATTCCTGGTACTGCCCTAGACACCCTGTGTGACTTCAGGCCAATCCTTTCATCTCTGTGCCTCAAGTCACCATATGTCCAACAAGCACATGGGGGTTGTGAAGTACGGTATGGTGCTTGGAGCCATAAATAGCCAGCTTGAGGCACTATTGGACAAGACACTGCACCTAGAGCCTCTTTCCAAGAGGAGAGTCAGGTACCAGGGATATATGGTGGATTCTCTTCCCCTTAACATCCTTAAATCAAGAGTGAATGTCTTGCTAAAGAGCATCCGCATGAAATGGGCTCGATGCAGGAATCTGTGTGTGACAATCTCTGGTGTGCCGTGCAGGAGGTCATATTAGAGCGTCAGAATGGTCCCTTCTAACTTTAAAATCCAGGCATCTATGATTGTCCTGTAGCCACCATGGAAAGCTGTGTCTTGGAAACAGATGACAGATCAGGACTATGGGCAGTAAGTCGCCTTCTGTTTCTCTGCTTTGGGAAGCCACAGATTTTCCTCCTTGCTGGGGGACTGAGATAGGCTGCAGCAGGAGGCTGATGCCTGCCAGCCTCTAGGTTCTGCCTCCATCAGATCTGAAAGCAGAAGGCATGTTTGGATCGGTGCCTTGCAGGCGTGCATCAGCTGTGGTGCAAAACCAGCAAAATCATCAAGGGCCAGAAGGCAAATGAATGGGCTGGGATGGTGAGGGGGGGCTGGGGCAGCAATTTGGAGAGCGTCTTTTTCCCTGTGAACAGAGCACGCTGCAGGAACTAACCCTTTCTCAGGGCCCTACTCTGGAAGCATGAGCCACATTGGACAACTGGGCAGCTCTGCATCCCCAGGAACAAGATAGCACCTGGCAATTTACTTTAAAGAGTCATAGCAGCAAAAGAGCCTCCAAGCATTTCCCTGCATGGATGAATTTGGAGTCTAAGGGCTAGGACAGGACTCGGCATCCAAAGATTTGAACTCCAAGCTCTACCACTGACAGCCTGCATGACCTCAGGCAGGTCCAGACAGATCTGTGTGACTCACCTTCCTCATGTGTATGATGGGGGAAAATACACTTCCCAGACTCTGTGAAGTGACCTGAGTTCTGTGGGTAGCACCACGTTAATAGTGCTCGGGCTGTAGGTCCAGACCCCCAGAGTAGTGAGGCTCAATTAAAGTTAATTACCTAAACACCTTTTGATGATCTGGGCTGTAATTCCTAGAACAGCAGAGGGCACATGAGCCTAAAGTACAGCGACCAAGTGAAGCCAAATAGTAGCAGAGGGAGAGAGGAATTACAAGCACGGGCAAAGGACAAACGTGTTTTCAGCTGAGTTGGGAAGGAGAGAGACACATACGATTCCAGTTGGCAGGAGCAGTCAAATGCAGACAGACATTGACATGTGCAGCCTCTAGCGTTGAATGGAGCACATGGTCACCCGGGGCTGGGGTTTGTTTGCCAGGAGTTAATAGGGAGAGAGGCAGAACCAAGGGGAAGGCAAAAATAAGGGTGTTTGTTTCACCCCAAAATGCAGGGGGAGAGGGTCAACAGCTTAGTAGTGACTCCGCGGCTTGGGGCAAAGAGCTAAGCCCAAAGCCTGTCTGTTATTCCTGTGATGCAGCTAGGGTGACCAGATGTCCCAATTTTATAAGGACAGTCCTGATAGAGGTGCCTATTACCCCCACCTCCTGTCCTGATTTTTCAACCCTAGCTGGGTTGGACCAAGTTTTGCTTGCTGTTTTATCTGCCTGCATGCAGCTTGGGCAGTGCATGCAAGAGCAGCGTGGACTCCAGGACGCCAGACCAGGAACATCAGCTTGTGCTGAATGAGAATGAGGTTACGGACATGCCCCTGATCCCACCACACCCACTTTGAGATGTGTAATAACACAGGTGGCATTATGACCTCCCCTGTACTAGGCCCTACCGGAGCATAACTGATGGGCTTGTCATTTCCCCTTGGGATGGTGGGAAACGTGGCTTCCTGCTCCCTCCGTTGAGCATCTGTGGAAATGCATATAATACACGGGTCATGTCTATCGCAGGAATATTCTGTTCAATGCAGTCCCGGCTTTGGTGGAAGCAGGATCCCAGCAGATGCTGCTTCCAAGCTCAGACATCTGCTCGGGACACTCTGCTCTGCAGATTGTGCTGCCTGAAAAGCCGCTGATCCAGATGGCCTCCTGCCTTTTCCCGTTTGCCTGCTGGGACAAATTGGAAATGGGACTGGAGCGGTAACAACCTCAGTGCCAAACGTCTGCTGGAGAGAGACAGCATCTGGGCACTCGAGGGCAACATGCTTCATACAAAGTCTTTGTCACCAAAGAAAGGACTCTCTCTATTCTGGACTGGATGTTTACAAGCTTCTTTAATGGGATCCCATCGTGCAACTGCCATTTACAAAGTGCAACTTCGCTCCCCGGAGGAATGTCATCGAGAGAGATGGGAATTGTTAGTTCACCTAGAGGCTGCTTAATAGATCTGTTCCTTTATATTAGTCCTGGCATATTAAAGCCGTGGGGAGGGACATTCCTAAGCAGAAGTTCATGGTACAAGGTCTGTGCTTTGCATAATAGCATTGTTTGGCAGCTGAAGGGCTAATTATCGGGGTCTCTTTCCTCTGGGCTAACTAGGAGCAAAGCTGCATTCCTCCTGGCTAGAGGAGCCTGGGAAACAGACAATGTGGAAGAGTCACAATTGGTAGCCTGCACCTGCAGTATGTGTTCAGCTTAGGGTAAGTGAATGAAGCTGGGTGTATCTGCGGTAGGGGGAAGGAATGCGGCATTAGCTAGTTCCACATGATAGAGAATGACTCATTTGGTCTCTAGGGCTCAGAGCCCCACAGGTATGTAGGCACTTAATTCCCTTTGATTTCAATGGCAGTTAGGGGCCCATATACCTTTTAGGATCTGGTCTTAGTTCCTGCAATATTCTAAGTTATGACCTGATTTCCTGGAGCGCGGAGTAGACGCTGTAGGTTCTCAGTGCTTCTGGGAACTCAGGAAAGACAAGAGGGTGCCATTGAGTCTCTGGTTACAGGGACTGGTTAAATCAACGCACAGAGGCTCACCAGTATGAGTCACACCTCTGAGCTTCACTAACCACATTAGCGCTGCCTGGTCATCAACAGAGCCTGAGCTAGCTCCATATCAGACCTCTGAGGTTCGGTCTCTTTGGTAACCACCAAGTCCGGGTCAGGAATCTAAAGGAATCTCCCCAGGCGAGGACACAGTCAATCATTCTCTGTATCTGGGTTGGGCCTAGAGGCTCCACCCAAAGATCCAGACAATGCGCTTTACAGGCATGTAGCAAGAGGCAGTCCCTGCCCAAAGAGCTTTCATTAAAACTGATCCAACAGACTGAGTACAGAAAAGCACTGTTCTTCCCATTTTATGGATGGCACAGAAATACTGAGGACCTGATCCAAAGCCAGTTGTAGTCAGTGGAAAGGCTCGCTTTGACTTGAATAGGCTTTGGATCAGGCCCTCACAGCCAGATGTTTAGAAGGTATGTAGTCACGGTGCTCCAATTGATTTCTATGGGAGTCAGGCGCTTCACCACCTTGAAACATCTGGCCCTCAGGCACTTGCCCAAGATCATCAGGATCCATCAGTCAGGTGTGCTGCAGCATCCCAGCTTCCCAAACAAACCTTACAGACACCGCCATTCACTCTCTCTACTCTTGAAAGCTAACAAGGATTAAGGCCGGCTGTGATTTTCAAGTGCAATAGCTGTTCCTGAATAACTCCATGTGTGGACACTCTTATTCTGGAACAAGAGAGCCTTAAGCCTGTTTAGTATAATCCATTTTCAAAGGCACTCTTGTTCTGGAATAAGACTGCCACTGATGGAGTTCTTCAGGAACGACTCCATGTGAGGACAAGCCCTTAGCAGATCCCTCCTCAGAGAGCATGAGATTGAGGGGAACTTTGGACGGATACAATGACTGTGCCACATGCTTCCTTCTGCTGGTGCTTGGAGTTCCCATTTAAGCCTGCGGGTGAAAGATGTGGTGTGTGGAACAAGGGCATCTGTAGCGGGACCCCAGAGAGGGTTTGGAAATGAGCACATAACGTTAAACAAAAAAAAGCTTTTGTTCTGCTCACAAACTTGGACAAGTTGAGGGAGGTTAATATAAAAGGGAATTGAAAGAGAGGGAGAGCATTTGCTCACTTGCCAGTTGTGTTGTTTAAATCCAGATCACTCTGTAAGGAGGGGGAAAGAACCCAAAGCCAAGCGCTTAGCTCTGCACTTCCATCCCTGTTTGCATTTTCCAAAGATTGTTCATTTCACGCTCTTTTTTTTTAGTGCTCCAAGAATGCGAGATCCACGTGTGCTCAGTCAAACCCACTCCTGGCTGCTACTCACAAGCCCCAGTCACTGGGGATAATTCACTCATGTCCACCATCCCTCCAAGCCATCAAGATCAGCTGGGGCAAGCATTTGACAAGGCGGAAATTTGCCGGCTTCCTCCATGGCTTCCCACTGATTATTATTAATGATTTTTAATCTGATCCTGAAGAGGTGAGGCCATTGGTGCTGTTGGTAACAGCTGTCTCTGATTAACCGTGCATTTAGAAGTCATTTTCATTTAAATCCCACAGCCAGCTAATAACTCCCTTTGGAAGGCACGGACGGTGTTGTGTCAACTGAAACAAAAAATTCTTGTGTAGAAACGAATTCATCATCATCTGCTTCGTGCTAATGCGTGTCCGCAAGAAAACCTCTGCCACAAGGGAGAGAGCTGGCCAACCTTTGGAAATACGGAGCAGAACAAATGGCTGCCTAACTAAGAGACTCCGGACCAGATTCTGGCATCATCAGACTGAGGTGAATCCAGCCCTCTGCTCCTTTTTAAGGATATGGGTGAATGTGGTTGGCCCTGAGAGGTCTGTAAATAAGGAACTGACAGCGCTGTCTTCACCCGGGCACAGGGCAGGCAGGCACAAGGTAACACAGAGTTCTCTAAATGCATCTTCCACGTCTACATCAGGGGCTTTGCACCAGTGCGGCTGTGGTAGTGATTGGAATCCCAGTGTGGACAAGGCTCAGTAGTTGATCTGTACCAATAGCTGATCCCTACCCAATAGCTTTTACCGCACCAGTTGTCAGCCCCACAAACTGTGTCAGTGCATCGCTATCCTGATACACAGTTCCCACTGCTATTCCTGAGCCCCATCCGCAGCTCAGTCAATACACCTCAAAAACCTGAGCCATAGCACTCACTGCTGTTCTGGCCTTAGTACCCGTCAGTCTAACCCATCACATTCCAGTCCCCTCACAAAACACCCACAGGGCACTGCAAGGCTGACCTGTAATACCCCTCCCTGCCACCTCAATCCGGGGCCGCTTTTGACTTTGCCAGTCATGCCAAACGGTGGTTTGGTCACGTGGATCAAACCCCCCGAGGGCTGAGGACACTGATCTCACTTCCCCCTGTGGCTAGGGTGACCAGATGTCCCAATTTTAGAGAGACAGTCCCAATTTTTGGATTTCTTTTTCTTATATAGGCTCCTATTATCCCCATCCCCGACCTGATTTTTCACATTTGCTGTCTGGTCACCCTAGCTGCAGTCAACATTCGAACCTAGGTCTTCTGAGAAGGAAAGTCAGCGTACTAACTCCCACAACAGCCCTCCCCGAGCAAGGGAGACATTCAAAAGCAATCATTTACCAAAACAGCAGACCACAGAGATGTAACCAGCTGGAAGGGAGGCTTAAAAGCTATTGCTGAGTAATTGGGCCTGCTAAGACCTGCAGACAACGACTCAAGGACAAGCAGCTGATCTCCACACATTTCCTGTGAGACAGCTTTAAACATGACCCTTAGACAGCCTTGGAGATAAAGCCAAGGTCTCCAGATCTCCTCCTGCTACTCAGGTAAGATACTCTAGGCTGCAAGCAAGACTAGAGATAAATCAGATACAAACAATCACTGCCTGTCTATCCCTGTCATTTGGCTGGCTGACGATAGGCCTCTGGTGATGCCACTCTGCACCTGTATTTCAGACCCCAGAGTGAAACACACAGGGAGTGTCATCTACCAATCCCCTCTTCCCTTATAGAGAACCAACACTTATTACATGGTAGTGAGCTAGCTGGTGTTTATGTGCAACACTGCTGTCTGTGGTGCAGAACCAGAATTGCACAACCATGCGCCAGAGACCCAGACACGCACCTCCCAGGTGAGTGACCTCACCACCATCCTGTTGGGGATTCTGGTGTGGGGCTCCATATCCCATGCTGATGTCATTCCACTTCATATGAAAAAAATGAAACATTCACTGGACCAGAGAAGAAGTGAGAATGGCTCTATAATCCAGTGGCTAGAGCACTCACCAAGGATGCAGGAGACCGGAGTTCAAACCCTCCTCTGAATCAGGCTAACAGGGGATTTGAATCCATGTCTCCCGCATCCTGGGCGAATGATCTAACCCCTGGGCTTTTGGATATAAAGGTGACACTGACATCTCTTTATTTTTCTAGGCTAGGACTAGGTGCTTAGGTTCTTTTGATTCACAGAGTCCAAGGCCAGAAGGGACCATTGCGATCATCTAGTCCAGGGGTCAGCAACCTTTCAGAAGTGGCGTGCTGAGTCTTCATTTACTCACTCTAATTTAAGGTTTCGCGTGCCAGTGATACATTTTAATGTTTTTAGAAGGTCTCTTTCTATAAGTCTATAATTTTAAATGAAACTTCTTAAACATTTTAAAAACCTTATTTACTTTATATACAACAATAGATTAGTTATATATTAAAATGCAGAGATTCCTGGACTGGTGGCCAGGCCCCAGGCAACGTGAGTGCCACTGAAAATCAGCTTGCGTGCCGCCTTCGGCACCTGTGCCATAGGTTGCCTACCCCTGATTTAGTCTGATCTCCTGTAGAACACAGGCCAGAGAACTGCCCCAAAATAATTCCCAGAGCAGATTGTTTAGAAAAATATCCATTCTTGATTTGAATATTTCCAGTGATGGAGAATCCACAACCACCCTTAGTAAATTGTTCCAGTGGTTAATTACTCAGTGATAAAAAAATCATGCTTTATTGCTAGTCTCAATTTGTCTAGCACTTCCTGCCACTGGATCAGGTTATACCCTTCTCTGCTAGACTAAAGAGCCCGTTATTAAACATTTGTTCCCCATATAGATTCTTATAGACTATAATCAAGTCACTCTCTTTGTTAAGCTAAACAGATGGAGATCTTTGAGTCTACCACTCTAAGGCAGGTTTTCTAGTCCTCTAATCATTCTCATGACTCTTCTCTGAACCCTTGCCAATTTACGAGCTGGGGGCATCAGAACAGGACATGATGCTCCGGCTGCTCTCATACCAGTCCCAAATACAGAGGTAAAATAGCCTCTCTGCTCCTCCTCAAAATTCCCAGTTATGAATCCCAGGATCTCATCAACACTTTTGACCATCCCACTGTACTGGGAGCACTTGTTCAGTAAATCATTTCCAGAGTCCCTGTTTCCTGGGATAGAGACCCCCATCCTCTAAGCATTGCCAACATCCTTTGTTCCTTCACGTACATATTTACATTTAGCCATATTAAAACACATACTTTTTGCTGGGTGCCCAATTTACAAAATCATCTAGATCACTCTGAATCAATGACCTGCCCTTTTCATTATTTATCACTCCCTCAATTTTTATGTCATCTGCAAGCTTCTTCCGTGATGATTTTATGTTTTCTTCCAGGTCACTGATAAAATGTTCATGAGCGTAGGGCCTAGAACCGATTCCTAGAGGACTCCACTAGAAACATTCCCCTCAACTATGAATCCTCATTTACAGTTACATTTTGAGCCCCGCTAGCCAGTTTTTAATTCATTTAATATGTGCCACATGAATTCTATATCGTTTTAGTTTTTATTAAAATATCATGTGGTATGAAGTCAAATACCTTGCAGAAATTTAAGTATATTATGTCAACTCTATTACCTTTATTGACCAAATTTGTAATCTTTTAATAAAATCAAGTTAGTTTGACAGGATCTCTTTTCCATAAACCCATACTGATTTGCATTAATTACATTATCCTCCTTTAATTCTTTATTAATCAAGACCCATACCAGCTGCACCATTATCTTGCTCAGCATTGATGTCAGACTGACTAGCCTATAATCACTTGGGCCATCCCATTTACCCTTTTCTTAATTAGCACAACATTAGCTTTCATTCAGTTTTCTGAAACTTCCCCAGTGCTCCAAGACTTATTGAAAAGCAACATTAATGGTCCAGCAAGCTCCTCGGACAATGCTTTGGAAACTTTTGGAGGCAAGTTATCTGTGCCTGCTGATTTAAAAATGTCTAACTTGAGTAGCTTTTGTTTAACATTCTCCTGAGATGCTAGAGGAATGAAAAGAGTGTAACCCTCACCATATGCTGGGACTAGATCATCTGCTTTTCCCCAACCCAACAGAACAGAACACACAACAGAAATATTTTATTGAACACTTCTCTCTTTTCTGCATCATTACTGATAATTCAACCATTTCTACCTAGTAATGGATGAATATCATTGTCAAGATTCTTTTTGTTCCAAATATAACTTAAGGAAAATAAGGAGTTTATCTCCGCTGGCCATAGATTTCTCCTTGTGTCCCTTGGCTTCCCTTAATAGTTTTTCACAATTTCTAACATCTGATTTATATTCCTTACTATCAACTTCCCCCTTGATAGGTGGGGCTTAGGCTCCACCCCTTCCTTGGCATTTCCAACTGGCTAGCTCCCACGTCAATGTGCTGGCTTCTGTTAATCCCATTTTAGATGCCAAACTCTCCCTCTGCATTATACAGGGAGCCTCTGGGCACCTAAATCCAGGTTGTGATGTCCATTAGGCAGGAGGGCATTGCAATGCTTAAGTACGCTTTGTGCATCTAGCCCAAAGTGTTTTTAAAAAGTGATAAACCATTATTTTAAACTTTTTTCTATATAGAGACATAGAGATATACACAGGTCTTTCAAAAAACACCAAATGCATTCACATTGACTAAACTTCGTAAAGCTCTTTTTCCCCTGCAGGACATAGCTGTGTTGATTTTAAATCACTGCTGCTTTTCAGAAGGGTGCCAAGGTGCTCCCGCAACAAGCATTATTAATTTTAAAAGGGAATGTTCACTAGTTTTATTTTTCCGCATAGCACAGATTATTAAAACCCTGCAAAGCGTTTGAAAGTCTAATTTTGTTTTCATGCTTTCTGCTTCATCTTTTACTTTGGCACTGCCCCCTTAGCTACTGCATATAAACAAGTCATTTGCACTTTCCATTTCTGTTTCACTTTCTTGCCCTCACACACTCAGGGCAGGTGTACACTTAAAAAACTGGACCACTGCATCACTTTTGTGAAGATCCTACTATGAACTTCTTCCGTCAGCAGAATTAATCCACCTCCCCAAGAGGCAGTAGCTGTGTGTGTTGACAGAAGAAGTCCTCCTGTCAACATAGGGCTATCTACACCGGGGGTTAGGTCGGTATAACTGCATTCTTCACACCCGTAAGCGATGTAGTTATACTAATGTAAGTTTGTGGTGTAGACTGACCTGAGAAGTACGATGCAGAAGGCATTGGGTCTTCCAGCATTGCAGCAGATTGCATTCTGTAATCCTTCATTTACATTAGTTAAGATTAGTCACCACTTTCTATTTGCATCCCTTTTTAGAAAGTGTTTTAATTACTGGGGGCTAAAATTATTTGCCAGTGTCCCCCGAAAGAAAAGTCGAGTGCTATGAAGAAACTCTACAAATAAATCCCAACCCATTCAAACAAAGAAGTCAGAAACGGTAATTAATTACCAAACTCCCAGTGGCAGAACCCACAATAGCTTCATTAGGAGAAGGAAACACAACTACATTCTTCCCAACTATAAGGGTGTTTTTACTCCACTCAGCATTTACTTAAGATAAAGCCAGCTGATCTAAATGTTCCCAATTAGAGAGTATGCCATAATTATGCATCTAGCAAGAAATGGAAAACCTTGCTCTTCTTTCATCTGGCGTTGGAAGTTTTTCAGATAGCGAAAGAGAAAGAGAGGGAGAGAGAAAGAGAAAAAGAGAGAGACAGAAAGATGGACAAATTAATCTGATAACCATGTTCATTAAATACTTTGGGCTACTGGTGTGAAAGTTAGGTTGCAGATTATACTCATTTTCAAAAAAGTGATTTCACATGACATTTCAATCCCAAAGGCTTAAAATAAAAGACAAATAGAAAAAAACCCCTCATTTTAATATATTGTGGGCTATGAGTGATTTTTGATTTTCCCCCTATTTTATTTTCCCCCCTTTTTCAGTGGCAAAATGGGATGAAAGGGAAAAACACCAAGAGGCAAAAAAGAAAAACCCCAAAACACTGTGAGAGAGAATTTGTTTGAAAAACTCAGCATTTTAAAAAGCCAAAAATGCATTTCCTTTTGAAAACTGCAGAGTGAAAGTTATATCCAAATCTTCTGCAAAAAAATGTATTCACACTTTTCAACCTGCTCTGCTTAGAAGTGGAATGCCATGGATAAGATATGGTAACACACCCTGGTGAGGCAATGGTTATAGAATGAATTTTTCCTCTCTAATTCTTCATGAACCAGAGGGGTATTTATGGGTGGGCAAAGTTGACTAATGCCTATTGGGCCTTCCTTGGCCTCAGTCATACAAGATGGAGAGTTTCTCCTGGGAGCTGCTGAGCATCCACAAATTAATTTGAGAGGTGAGAGTAAATCAAACCCTCCCTAGAAGTGATCTGTGCTTTGCAAGATTGAACCCTTAGTGAAGAGACTTCAGGGATTCTTAATCAGTGTCTCTGCCTTTGAGCCCCCATAAATTCCCCCCCCCCCCCGCCTTTATTCCCTGGACTTTTATCCTTAATGCCACACCTATTGAGAAACCATCACTTCCTTTATCACCCCAACCAGTGATTGTGCACAGAAACTTTCTACAACAGAAATGTGTCTGGTCAGCTTACTATGATACCCTGTTTTATTAGTTAATGCCCCAGCAACAGACACTAAGGCAGCTCACAATTATGAATGCGACCAACAGAATTTAACAGGAATCTATAGAAACTTAGTAGGGTTCTACAGAAATTAATAGAGGATGAGATCCTCTGTATAGGGACCATCCTATAGAACTTGACAGCAAGGATTCCCTATTCTATTCTATGAGGGTTAAAAAACCAGAGAAAGTGGACAGATTTCTGTAGGGTATTTCCCAGCTGGTTGTTCTAAAGCTTCAAGGTCAAACACTGCTCAGGCACATAGACAGGTGAGGAAAGCAGATTGTAAGAGTTTTTCGTGCATGTAATGTAACATGTATATTCTATACTATCTACAGATAGTGGGCGTGTTTTTGCTTGAACATGGCATTGGAAAGTGCAAATTTTCCTCTCCTGTACATAGGTCTAAATAGCCTTTGGATATTTCTGTGCATGCTGTCTGGATTATATTCCTGTGGGGAAACCTCTACAAAAAGCAGAAAGGTGCAGCAGCCTTTATTACTTCCTGAATTGTCTTTAAACATTCAATGGTCCAAGATGCAGGAACTCTGAAATTCAAAACACTGGAGGTGAATCTGTTCTTACTTTCGGGTCACACTGAATCACAGTCTGTCAGCAAAAGAGGGGCAGTAGTGCAGCGGAAGTAAATTCATTTTAAAAGCAAAACTAATACGTATAGGGGTTTTTTTTTCCCCCCATATCATTATGTCGTCTGACCTGAATAAGATTACAGGGTTCTGACATGTGTAGAATCAGTGACACATGCGAGCATAGTCCATAGCTCTTCTGTAGCATTTCACATCTCTAAGCTGCTATTGAAACAGTCAAATCCTAAAGCATTCTGCACTATCGCATACACTGGTAGGAGAATTTAGGACTAAAGAATCAGCTACAAGAAATCATGCCAGGCAAATGAAAACTCAGGCAGGCGTGACCCAGCCAGCCACACTGGAACAAATTCTCCCTATTACTCCATGCAGATGGGCAACTGAAGCAATTTGAAGGCAGCAATTTGACCAAGACCATTCAAATCATGGGGAAGAGGCTGTTAATTTGAACCAGTCACCGGAGAGAAACAGGACACTGGGAAAAAGTGTTGAACAGAGTGGACGGCTAACAAAAAAATTGAACTCAGTTCCTGCGTGTCCATTTATCCTATCCTGAAGGATGATCCCTCACTCTCACAGACCTGTGGAGACACGCCAGTCCTCACTTACAGACAGCCACCCAACCTAAATCAAATACTCATCAGCAACTACTCACCACATAACAAAAACACCAATCCATGAACCAAACTCTGCAACAAACCCCGGTACCAACTCTGTCCACACATTTATTCAAGGGACACCATCATAGGACTTAACCACATCAGCCAAACTATCAGGGGCTTGTTCACCTGTACATCTACCAATATGATTTATGTCATCACATGCCAGCAATTTACCCCACCCCATTTCCACCAATCTCCCCACCCCTTGGTTGAAAACTCGCCTGTGGCTCCATCTCTGGTTTCTTGGCCCATGTAAGGGTGGTTAATGGAAACTGCAGCTCCTCACAATGGTGGAGACAGAGTTCTCTACCCAGTATGTCTTGCAGTTGGCTTCCATAATGCCCAAGCACGGCCCACACACCACAAGTCCCAGCAGCCCTTGCTGCCAGAACAGGGCAAGGCTGGATGGTCCTGTTGAGACAAGAGGCCCTGCCAGTGAGATTATGATGGCACCGCTCCTTTTGGCTTGGCTGGAGATTGGCTCACCAACCAGAATTTGCTGCCTGCTGAACACAAGGCCTCCAGTCAGCCTCAGCTATGAGTCTGGGGAGTGGGTGGAGACATTTGCTAACTGGCTAAATCCACTCCAATGTCTGGCAGACATCTGGCAGCCAAGTCCCTAGAGCCCAAGCACTGGAGAATGGTGATTTCTGTTCTGCGCATCCCTGGGGTTATTTTAAAAAATGAGTCCAGGCTGGCTCAAGCTGAAGTGAACTCTTGGAGAAGACTAACATTAACAACTAGAGGTTTCCTCTCCCTCTCAAAAGCTCAGAAGCAGCCATGTTCCAAGACCCCAGCTCTGAAGAGTGTTAGTGTAACCTACTGGTGAGTGTCTTACACGTACACACTTATCTCGTGCCCAGCTCAGAGAAAGGGAGTCTGTTACAGCCCTCAGCTACAGAGTCAGACTCTCTAGCACAAGGTCATCCTTTTAGCTCTTGCCACTCCCTAGTGTCTCTGCCAAGATGGCAGTGAAGAGAAGCCAGCTTTGGTCCATCCATCACAGCTCCCTTAAATTTAAACTTCTAGGAGGCAACCTACCATCTGAAACTGGGCCTGGTGACAGAGGATTTATACAAAATAGCTCAGCGTGGTTCCAGTTTGGATGAATAATTGTTCTGTTTGTTGCTAGTTCCTTCTCGCTCCTCCCCACATACACCGACCTATGTATCCCACTTATTGCAGAATCCCTGACCTACAGTTAGAGAATTTCTCTACAAAAGGTTCCTTGAGGTCAGAAGAAACAAACAGATTTAACCTCTGTCCAATAAGGTTGCAGCTTCCTCGCTGAGAATTGTTGTCGGTTTGCACCAGGCTCCTAAACAGACACATGATCAGGCTAAGCACAAACTCTTGTCTGCAGGTAATGGCCTTTCCAACATTTCAGTTCAGGAACAAAACTGGTGAGTGCAGGAATTTTTAGAAGCATTTTCTATATGAAGGTTTAAAGGACGGGGGAAACGGCACGCAGGAACAAGAAGAATATAATAATACCCAGATCAGGGATCAGCAACCTTTGGCACACAGCCCAGCATGGTAAGCCCCCTGGCAGGCTGGACCAGTTTACTTGCTGCCTCCTCAGGTTCAGCCAATTGCATCTCCCACTGGCTGCGGTTTGCCACTCCAGGCCAATGGGGGCTGCGGGAAGCTGCGGCTAGCACATCCCTCAGCCCGCGCCACTTCCCACAGCCCCCATTGGCCTGGAGCAGCAGACTCCCTCACCACGAGGCCCTGCTCCTGCTCCTCCTCTTCCCCCTGAGGCTCCCCACCCAAGCCAGGCCATGGCAGAGAACTCCATAAGAGCATCCATAAGGTGGAGCGTCCAGGACTCCCTGCAGCAGCCCTGGGTGGCTCTGGCCTGGCCAGAGGGAGGGGCCTTGGGAGAAGAGGAGGAGCAGAAAGTGTGGCATGTGTCCCGCTTTTACCTTTTGAAAAGGTAAATGTGTTAGTCTGTAAGGTGGCAGTCCTAGCCGTAAAGGAGCCGTGAGTGCTCCCAACACACGACGACCGGAACTCAGCCTAGCTCTGCACAGACAGTCACCCAACCGCACATAACGACAGAGAGGTTTTTTTCTTCCCAAACTAATCTTATCTGTGGCAAATTCTACGAGGCTAAAAAACACACCTGGGTACAAGTGACAAGACTGCCTATTTCTTCAGGGGACTGGATTTACTGGCCATATACCACAGGCGGGGATGGTGCACTGAGGACTACCCTACTGCTGCAGCCTATGGCCATGTGAGTTGAAGATCTGTCTGGCCTGCTCAGCAGCAGACCACGCGCTTCCAGAGCAAGGTGGAAAGACAGATTTGCTCCCTTTATTACATGGCTGTGTTTATCATCCTGGACTGAGATCCCCTGGCCTTTTCCACAGAAGTGTTCTTGGAGTTGGCATCTGTGCCAGCCTATAACCTCCGCCCACCAGCCTCCACGGCCACCAATCCAACCTGACTCCTCTGTGAGTTTCAGTGGGTGCCAGCTGGCCTTTTCCCCCTACAGAGAATCCTTGGGGGATGGAGGGCTTCGGCCTGGAGGGGTTAGTTTTCCCTGGAACCAGGACAACATCCAGGAGATGGTTTCAGAGTAGCAGCCTTGTTGGTCTATATCCATAAAAAGAACAGGAGTACCTGTGGCACCTTACAGACTATCACATTTATTTCAGCATAAGCTTGTACTCCTATCCAGGGGATGACAATTCTGCTATCAGGCGTCTGAACTGGGCGCAGGTCAAGGCTTTCCCCAGCAACATCTCACCAGCCAAGGGATTCCCCAGCTACAGTGCAAAGCTCCAAATGTGTAGCTAGGGTAGGTCTGAGTTTTCCCAGCAACGCTGGGTCTCTGGGCCTGGCTCAGTACAGGAAGCTGCATACCGCTACTCCTGGCGCTGCTGAGGAAAAGCAGTCAGGTGCTTCCTGCCATTTGAAGATGTTCCCTGGATCAGGGGGATGGGGATGGTCACACCAGAGGGCTCCCCGGAAAACTCATCATAGAGGGAAGCAGCCATAGAAAATCCCTACAGAGAAGAGCATACCAGAGTGGGAAGACAGTAGGGTTGCAGACCAAAGCCCTGCATCATATTAGTACCCAGACACCACGGTGATGGGCATGTTGGATACAGGGTTGTGGAAGACTTCATTGATAAAGGAGCAGTAGTCTCCTACTGTGGAAAAGGAGTAGTCTGAGGATAGGTAAATCTAGGCCAAACCAGCTCAAGATTTCAGACCCACAACCTGGGCTAAATGTTGGATTCATTAATGAGCGCAAACCCCAGGCTCATTCAGCTGGGGTTCCCAGGATCCCTCGGTGCTAGTCCTAAGGTGTAAGAAATTGCTGCTTCACATCAATAACAAGCCTAGATCCAGACAGCTGCAACTGACAAGCATTTATAGCCAAGAACAATCAGTGCAGGAAACAGAAGGACAAGAGGGATGATGTTTTGGGATTGGAAATGGCCGGAAAATCCCCATCCGCCACCTGAGTTACATCATCTGAGACTTAACATCAGAGCCTCTCTCTTCCCCTCTCACACTGTACATCCTTCTTTTCCAGCCCTACCCCCTTCCATGTTTCCATTTGACCTAACCCAGGGAAACTCTGGGCTTGCAAACCCACCTCCAAGCATGTGGCTTCTTTACAGCTGGATCACCAGGACACACTGCTGAAATTAATGGTTTTCCAGGAGGTGTGTGAGAGAGAAATTTATATTAGGAAAATATGACAGTCATCTTAGTTTGTCTCCCAGTTTAATAATGGAAAACAGGCATTTCACACAAACACATGCACAAATGCCTCAGCATGAAGCTGTTTCTGAATTGAAGCACACTAACCAAAAGCCATTCTATAAAGACTGGTATTAATCAGAATGCAATAAGTCACTGTCCCTAACATCATCATCCAACTAAGGGAGAGAGTGTCCTGCTGAGAATCTAGCTTGAATCATCCCTCTCTCCTTCCAGCGTTTTATTCTGCCTACATCAACAAAACTCCTATGGAACATTCAGACAAACAGACTGACCACAAATCCATCTCAGCGATCACAGAAGCTATCGTACATTATACATGCAGCGGAGCAAAATGTATTGCTTACACCAGACTTACAGAGGACACTTGAGAGCCTTAAAGTGACAGCTTCAGGAAAGACCATCCTAACGTGGATTACCTGATGCTGCGCTGCTCATTACATTGAAGCAGGAAGGTACCCAGAGCCAATCCAACTGACTGCAGCGAGGAGTAAATTCATTAAGGAAGAAGTGCCCTTACATTTGCAGATAAAAGATCACAGACAGATTTGCATTCCTACTAAATGAGTATGCTTTTCAATTTCTTAGCATTCCATTTGGAGTTTTGAATTTATGGCACGAAACAAGATAAATTGTACTTTGTCTTCCTTCCACATCAGAGTTTAGTTCTGGAGATTATTTGCAAGCAAGCCTGAAACTTGCATTAAGCTAGAGAGTTTCTATTTGAGGTGGTACCAGAAAAGCTTGAATTTAAAGCTACCTCAATTTCTGAAGTCCACACAGAACCAGTTAAAGTATTCAAACCATTTGCAAGCGTTTTTGACATGAAGCTTTTCTATACTTACCCTGGAGGAAGTGGTGGCATTATTGATATATGTCCTGCACTATATTAAATGTGGCTGTGGAGTTATTTATGTGCTTTTCCTGACTTCTTGTGACACAGGAGTTGATTGCAGTGTTGTATGATTACGTCTGCATCTCTGAATCTTTCCTTCTCAGCTGGAAAGTCTCAAGTTCCAAGCTGGGATTCCCTCTCCACCCCCTTCCCACTCACTTACCCCTCCTTCTGCTGGCAGTGTCTAGTGAACACCCATAGAAAACTCTTGGGTACAGAGACTGCAAAGAGAGGAAGCAGGAAGGCTGAATTCTCGGAAGATCAAGATGCCCCGTTTGCTAACACTGGGCTTCAAGCAAACTCTTTTTAATCCTGGACCTTTAGGGATTTTTGCTCATTGAGAATCATGGATGTCAAGGAACTTTTTTTTTGTATTGCTTGTTTCTGTCTTGAGTTTTATTTGTTATTAGTCCGTACCAACCCCCTCCTCCCATCCTAGACCACCACAAACTATCAACTGTGAACAGGAATCTACCACACTCACTGTTTACACTGATGATGAAATTCACCCTGGTCCCACACAGGTCTAGTCAATTAGGAACCATGCAGCCCCCAACTGGATGCTTCGTGGGATGGGACGGGATAGCTGTTGCTATCACCAGCCTGCCGGCATCTGGGTTTGGAGCCAAAGGGTCCATTAGTGGCCACCCCACAACCCAAGCAGCCTGCACTGGCCCCTTCTGCAACAGCCTTTGAAGAGCTGGGGAGAAAACCCTTCCAAAAAACCCAACGTGTAGAGGCCCTCGCTGTAGTCCCAATGGAGGGACATGTGCCTGCCCAGTGCATCTGGGGTGAATTTTGCCCTCACAGGAAAAACCTGAATGCTATCTAGAGCTTCCACTATAGGCCTGTAACCTCTCAGCCTCCCCAAACAGAAACCTGTTGCAGCTCACCCCCACCAGCCCTCGCTCCTGTTCTCCAGGGCAGGCTTCGAGTCCTGGCTACGGACTGAATAGGACATGGAGACCGAACTGCTCCCCACCGAACCCCAGTGATGGATGAGAAGCATTAGCAGGGGGCGAGCTGGGGAACTTTGCCCTGCTGCTGCCCAGGCATTAGCCCAGCAGGAGATAGACACAGGAGTCAGCAGTGCTCAGCACTTCGACAGGTACTCACTGAACATGCTGAAGAAAGCAGTCTAGCATCCATCCTCTCCTTACCGCCACACTGTGGTGAGTGGCCCACAAAGCACGCCCAATCAGGAGCCTACACAGGTGTCTTTGGCCCGAGCACCTAAACGGGCGGTTCCCCACCTTCTAGTTCTTAGGAAGGATGTTTTCAGAGATCTTCCCAGGCAGCTGGGGAGAGTCCCAGAAAATGGGCCTAAAGAATGAGCAGCTCAGTGGGGCGTGCTCCCCCCACACCTGCCTGCAGGGGCCTCCGCAAACCGGTCTGAAAAGCCACCTGATGCGCTGGAGAGATGACTGACCTGAGCCCTCCAGGATGGATCCATACCCCTCCCGGGGTCTCGAGACAAGCCGTGAAGTCCTTGGGACGTGAGAGCTGCCAAGCCACAAATCCAGAGGGCCTATGAGGAAAAGTCAGGTTTTATCTGCATGCCAAGCGCCTCCCCTTGGCCTGGCAGGGAGGCGAAAGACACCGAGTGCTTGTGACAGGATTGGGCTTGGGCTCATGGCCAGCCCCTGCTGCGTCCTGCAGTCGGGTACATAAGAGGAAAGGGATTTATTTGGTGTTGCCCTCTTCAGGCAGGGCACTGCCTGCAGCTGCGCTACCCAGGGCCACCTTCCTCCATGGAGGTCTGGCAGGCAGCATCTCTCTTGCAGTTCCAGGCCCCAGCTAGGCCTCTCTCTCAGTCTGCCAGGGCTCCCCACTTTTAATCCTGCCCTCTCTAAGCCTGACACTTAGGACTGGTGCAGCAGGGTGGAGCTGATAGAGCCCACAGCAGCTCACAAACCCAGTGTGTTGCTTGCATACCCCCACACAGTATGCAAGGCGTAAGAGGGTGAAAGACACAATTTGTCCTAGCTGGGATGTTGAGAGGAATCTGCAGGCCATTGAGAGAATACAACCTCAGTGGCTTCCATGCGGAATAACATCCGGCCAGGGTGTTTAGATTCTCAGGGCAGTCATAGAGCGGAGGCTGCAGCTATAAGCTATGCCTTCCCCCTTTGGAATTATCAAAGCTTGTGTAAAGAGAGACCTCTTAGATCATCTGGGCCATTCCCCAGGCAATGCAAATTTGTCCCTGTAGAGGAGAGCAATCCTAGGGAGACTGCTTGTGGCCTGGAGTGGCCCTGGAGGTGTCTTGCCTCAGTTTCCCTCCAAGGTCCCAACAAAAAGTCTTTAAAGTGATTATTCACTCTCTCCAGGGATCTAATTTATTAAGCCTCATCCAGCTCCCAAAACAGCCCCGATTCTCACGTCCAAAGTTCAGGGTTTCTCAGCCCTCCCCTTAGGGACTCTGTCCTTTAACTACCAGCCTTCCCAGCACAGGCGCTGACTCCATGGGTGCTCTGATGCTGGAGCACCCACAGAAAAATAGTGGGTGCTCAGCACTCATGGGCCACCCCGCAGATCAGCGCCTCCCCGTCCCTCACAGCGCCTCCTGCCTGCCATGGATCAGCTGTTCAGTGGCATGCAGGAGGTGCTGGTGAGGGAGGGGAAGGAGTGGGGACAGGAAGAAGCAGGGTGGGGGTCGCAGTGGGGGCTTGGAGGAAGGGGTGGAGTGGGGCTGGGACCTGGGGCGGAGCAGGGGTTCAGCACCCTTTCCTCTCGGATCTGAGTAAGTCAGCACCTATGCTCCCCAGCCTACTCTTCTCTCCTTAAGCATAGAGATTTGCACAGTCCTCCTTCTAGGGATTGTGGCTTAAAGTTCTGGCCTCCCTGGCCTATAACCCACCTTTCCAGTTTATGGGGTCACACAGCTCTCTGGCCTGGAGCTGTATGCTGGTTGACTTCCTCCCCAACCCTGGCTTTAATAGCTCATTCTCTCTGATTGGGCTTGGAGCCTTCTTGTGAATAACCCACCCCCAGTCACCTGACCAATTGACCCTTCCCAGGTGGGTCTAATTACCCCCAAATCCTTGTCTGGGGCAGCTGGGAGAGAGGGAGGGCCTTCCGGCCCATTTCCCAGTGCTCCTGGGCCCAGGCCTTTAAAGGAACAGAGGCCTGGGTTTTCCTACCCTGTGTTCTCCCAGATGCAGACTATTCCCAGGAACCAACTTCTTTTCTCTGAATGACTGACTCAAGGCCTTCCTTTGCTTTCCCTGGACAGATGGAACAGCCTAACTACCGCCTCTGGCCTTAAAGGGCCAGTACCGTGTTACCGTTCCCTACAGGACAGTATCTCATGTTTGCTCAGCCTTCAGCTGCATATCTCAAGACATGAGGTTCCAGTCCTATCTCCTAAATTAGGGAAAGGAATCCTGCAAAACCTACTCAGGCTGAACCGTCTGAACTGCACACGTGTCAAGGCCTAACTGCACCAGTGGAGCTGAGCATCCCTAGGGCTGTAAACTCATAGACTAACAGAGTTGAAAGCCAGAAAAGACCATTAGATCATCTAGCCTGGCCTCATGTATATCACAGGCCATTACTTGTAACCCCTTTGCCCCGTATCAAGCTCAATAACGTGGGTTTGACTAAAGCACAATTTGTGTTTGGCTACAGCACATCTCTAGAAAGGCATCTAGCCTTGGTTTGAAACGTCACGAGATGGAGAACCATCCTGTCCTCAACCACCACCACCGCTGCTCTTGGTAGTTTTGCTAAATGGTTAGCACTCAGTTTCTAATGGGTCTGATTTTAGCTTCCTGCCATTAACTCTTGTTCTGTCTTTCTCTGCTAGATTAAAGAGCCCTTCAGCACCAGTATTATCTCCCCAAAAAGACACTTATACACTCTGATTCTTACCCTGTACTTATCCCTGTGTTTGAGGACTTGAGCACTGTATGTTGCATAGACAGGTGCTGTCCCAGGGTGCTCCCCTGTGGCCCGGCATGGTCCTGCAAGCACCCTGCCTCAATTCCTGAAGTTAAAAAAACAAAGCAAAACCCTCACTTTATATCCTGAGCCGTTAAAACACAATTCCCTCCCTCTCTTGGGGTCTAATTTATTCAGCTCTCCCACACAAGCACCCCTGTTAAGATTCATGGTTTGACTGTCCTCCTCCTTGGGGCCTGGCCATGCCCGGGCCTGTGAACTCTCCCCTCAGATGCTGGGAAATGTACAGCTCTCCTTGGGCATGTGTCCGGCCTGAGCTTTACCCTCAACAGCCTCCTGGCAGTTCCTTGACTGAGCGTGGAGCCTCCTTTTGAGTCACACACCTGGTCAATTAATCAGCCTCTTGAATTTCCCCAGCTGGGTGGAATAACCACTAGCACCTGCCTGTGCTGGTTGGGAGACAGGGGACCCCTGTCCCAGTCACTCTCCTGACTCCTGCTATCAGAATCTTAAAGGATCCAGAGACTAACTGCTCCCTGGAACCATCTTCCTCTGTCCCAATTACTGCTACGTTTGCTTCCCTGGACATGGAACAGGGGAACTGGCCTCTCCGATTATCTTCTCTGGCCTTAATGGCTAGTGCCGCAACATACACTGATTTATGCAGGAAAGATTCAAAGGGGCTCAGATCCAAATGCCTCTAAATCCTTGGGAAATTGAGATTCCAGAACAAACTTTGCTAGTGAGGTGCATATCTACAGCACAAAGACCGCTCATATTTATAAGGTCTTGTACACACTCACTAGACTGAGTCACTGCCAAAAGAGAGGGAGAAACTTGAATACTCAGAGCCATTGAGAGGAGAAGGAATAGGGTGGCTGGAATAGAGACGTTTGCATATTTAAAGTGACATTATTGAAAAATAAAATTGCTGTTAAATAGCAGCAGTTGTGCAAGTCAGACCCTCATGACCAGATGGAGACCAGGCAGTTTCAAAAGTGTTAGCGGGAGAGGCAGGAGACAAAACCAGACAGCTCTGTACCAGGATCAAGCAGGCTCTCTGATTAACGCTATCGTAATGTCGCTGCTAAGAGAGTGACCCTCAACTAGGAGTAGAAAGACAGCTGAATGGATGGGGAAGTGCAAGGGTGGAAATGGGGGTTGTGGAAAAGAAAGACCATCACTGAGATCATGATTCTGGTTGCCATCTAAGAACCTGGATTGAGAGATAAGCTGCCCTTTCTGTGCCAGGTGATTTACTGTTTACCAGCATCTCATTGTCAACAGGGATGCTCAGAAAGTTTAATTTTACTACAGTAGGTGGCTCAGGGGAAACACAAAACTGGTTATATTAATAATTAATGGTGGACATGTACGTTCCAGCTGTGACATTTATCCTAGCTGTTAAATAAGTGAGCGGCAAGACAGAGCTCTCTGCATGCACAAAGTAAAGCCTACAGCTGTTTTCTCTGTTGAAAGCTTGTTTGGCACCCAGCAGCCCATGGGTTTGTGATTTATTTTTTTAAAATTTAAAGTAGCTGACCTAACTTCTCTGGTAGGATCAATGCAGTGACAACAGTTCTGTTTTTTCATTGGATTCAAAAAGAAATATTACTGAGAAAGGGGGAGAAATATCCAGCCAAGGGGGTGGGGGGAGGCAGCATTTTTCAGCTAGAAATTGAATCCGAATTTCTAAAGGGAGAGGTATGGCTGTGCCAAATTCAGGCAACAAAGACATTGAGGCAGCTTGTGTGTATGCTGAAAAAAATGACAGTTCAAATTCATATTTCATATATACAGTTGGGCTGGTGCTGGCCAGCTCGCTTCTTCAGGAAGCCTGCAGTAAATTTTATATCTAGTTTACAGTTTAAAATGAGATCATTTTTAGACATAAGTTCAGGAAAGGCTTTTTTTCCCCTTTGGATGTGACAAATGGGAAAGTCCCTCTGATTTCCAGTCCTCTGCTCCAATTCCAGGTTCTACGTTGACGCATAGCGTAATCTGGGAAGCAAAGGCCAATGAATCCTAAATACAAATGGGACTTTTGCAGAGTCCAGAGGCAGCTTGGCTTTACAAAGTGGGGAGCCAGGGTGTAAGCAGTGATTTTGTTTTCAAAATTAAATACCATAGATGTTCAGGCTGTGACCCACAAAGTGAAGGTGCACAATTTCTCCTTAGTTAGCTTACACCATGGATAATGGTGCAGAGGTGTCAGGTTTAACTGAAGATTTCCTGGCTTTTGTTGATATGTTTCACAACCAGATTATTTAAAGATTTTTGTTGTGTTTAAAAATTGAATGAAAAATTTGAAATAAAATATTCCACCGAAAGCTATGTAGTGGATAGTCATTCAGGCTCACTGCAGTCTGCTGGACAGTTTGTTAAAACACTTAAAAACATGCATTGTTTACCTGAAAACTAGATGGTGTTCTGAGTTTTTTCCAGCGTACTGGATAACGGTAGTATCTGTAACAATAAGCAAAACCTTAGCATATATTCTTTATTTATTCTTTTACGTATTTAGCTCAAAAAACCAAATATGTTTAAACAATATTGGAGAATCATTCTCCTTTGCCAGTTTCTTTTAAGCATTTTTTTCTTTTTCATAGAAAACAAGCATGAGAAAATCTTCACAACTGGAATACATCTTGTTTTAAAAAAACAAAGGAGATGTAATATTTGCTCTTGATAAAGATTTCCCATGTAAAGCTGCAGCTGAGAGCAAATTTTTTTTTGTCCATTTCCAGCCAAATATATCTTGCTGTGGAAGAAAACATTATCAAAAATCCCAAGGTAGTTTTTGAAAGAATAGGGGTGTTAACCCCAGTGTTCTGGCCAAATTGTAAATGGGTAATTATATTCTAACCACTTAAATTCTCCCTGTAATTTCAACTTGTTGCAGGATTTTTTATTGCTGTACCTAAGTCTTATGTATTGTTGTTCATTGTAAATTAGTTGTGCTTTTGTGGGGTGTGAAGCATTTCCTATACGTACTGTCAAACTGTGTTTAGTTGAAAGATCACTTACTTTAGCTTATACCAGCACATTCAAAAAAGAAAAGGCCTTAATTTACCCCAAACCCTATAGTACCTGAATAACTTTCACATCCCTAGTCTCATCCAAATACCTGAATTTGACTGCAGACAGCTGGTCTAAATCAGCAGAGCTTGTAATGTGCTTTAGGATCCATTTGGACAAAGGGAGCTCTATAAATATAAATCATTATTATTTCTGGCATTTAATTGCCAAAGAAATAATGGTTTAAGATCAGATTCTGCAAGGATTTTTTTTTTTCCAATGCTAGTTGCCACATTACATTTCTGAATGCAAAGCTCACAAGAAGCTCCATGAAGCTGGTAATCACCAATGCAGCAAGCAGGATGCAGAGAGATGCTTTTCAGGTACTCTCTGATTGAAACAAGTATTTACCGGAGGGGTTGGTAAGCATTCCCTATTTTAAAAGGATTCTAACAGGATTAATAGGCCTAAAACCAAATCTAAGGGACAAATTCAGCTGTCGTTTGGGTTACAGCAGACGCAGTAACCATTTGTTTATTCCCACGCTGCCACTTTTGCAGCACAAAGTGACACTTGTGATAAACCAAAAAAAGAGAGTTTTTTAGGTAGTTTAAACTTGAGCTCCAGTCCATCAAACTTTAATACACTTTTGGTTTGATGCTTCCAGTGCTGAGAGGTCTGAACTGTCATTGACTTCAAGGGGAGAGGAAGGTTGTAGGTCTTCAGAGGTGTTTCGGTCCCTCAGCAAATGCAGTCCTAGGATGTGGAGATCAATCTCATCTCAGCCCCAGGATTCCTAAAACTTCCTTTTACTTATTATATTTTAAAGCATTTTGTGATGTTTTCATTTTGTCGAAAGTACTTACACCATGACGCATTACAGAATACCAGGAGATAATTCTTCGCTCTGATCCATGAGCTTAAGTTCTGAATCCACTTGTAGGAACTTTCAGCTAGCGCACCATTAGAAACCAATAGCTTCTAGAAAAGCTTGATTTATTGTAGGAACTATGGCCCATGGGCCATAGTTTGTCCATCCTGGCGTAGGAAGTACACTTATAAAATCTGTGGACAATACCAAGCTGGGAGGGGTTGCAAGTGCTTTGAAAGATAGGATTAAAATTCAAAAAAATCTGAACAAATTGGAGAAATAGCCTGAAGTAAGTTGGATGACATTCAATAAGGACAAGTGCAAAATACTCCACTGAGGAAGGAGCAATCAGTTTGTACACATACAAAATGGGAAATGAAGCTTAGGAAGGAGTACTGTGGAAAAGGATCGGGAGTCATAGTGGACCATAAGCTCAATACGAGTCAACAGTGTAACGCTGTTGCAAAAAAAGCAAAATCATTCTGGGATGTATTAGCAGGAGTATTATAAGCAAAACATGAGAAGTAATTCTTCCACTCTACTTTGATCTGATTAGGCCTCAATTGAAGTATTGTACTGTATTCAGTTCTGGGCACCACATTTCAGGAAAGATGTGGACAAATTGGAGAGAGTTCAAAGAGCAGCAACAAAAATTATTAAATGTCTAGAAAACATGACTTATGAGGGAAGATTGGCAAAATTGGGTTTGTTTAGTCTGGAGAAGAGAAGACTAAGAGGGGACATTGTAACAGTGTTCAAGTATATAAAAGGTTGTTACAAGGAGGAGGGAGAAAAATTGTTCTTCTTAGCCTCTGAGGATAGGACAAGCAGCAATGGGCTTAAATTGTAGCAAGGATGGTTTAGGCTGGACATTAGGAAAAACTTCCTAACTGTCAGGGTGGTTAAGCACTGGAATAAATTGCCTAGAGAGACTATGGAATCTCCATCATTGGGGATTTTTAAGAACAGGTTGCACAAACACCTACCTGGAATGGTCTAGATAGTACTTAGTCCTGCCTTGAGTGCAGGGGACTGGACTAGATGACCTCTCGAAGTCCTTTCCAGTTCTGCGATTCTATGATTAAACAGCTACTCTAAAACATGCAGGAATCACTGTATTTTTAGACTTTCCTTTGGATGCAAAGTTATTTAAACATCACCCAGTTTGAGAAGCACTA
This sequence comes from Dermatemys mawii, assembly GCA_007922305.1. Classification (NCBI taxonomy): domain Eukaryota; kingdom Metazoa; phylum Chordata; order Testudines; family Dermatemydidae; genus Dermatemys; species Dermatemys mawii. The sequence goes on along the minus strand of ML677343.1, from coordinate 31,360,208 downwards.
TTAAAAAATGAAACTGGCAAGTAGCCATATTCTTTAACCTGTTGTAAATGTTGCTTTGACAGACTCGGCCTGGTAAATTTGTACTGTACTTGTGCCTCAGCAAACATCCTAATGAAAAGTGTGAATTATAATCAACTTAATACTTACCAGGGACAATATTTGCAAGAAATCTTGGGTGTTGAGGCCTTTACAGCTCAGGAGGGATGTTTTCCTAAGTTAAGCCAAATAGAATTTGTGGCTATTTTTCATTCACTAACATTTTAATAGATATATATTATCTGTCAATAAGAGCCTAGCTTATTCAGTTAAAAAAACCAAACAACTATACGTTTCTCATTGGCTGAAACACACAAGTAGGTCTGTTCTCTAAGCCAATAATGGTCTTCTCCTTAAATTAGCTCACTTCATAAACATATTTGGAGTTAAATCCGGGCTGTGTTGAAATCAGTGGCAAAACTCCCATTGACTTCAATGGGGCCAATATTTCACTCCTGGAGGGGTAGGGCAGACAGAGAGGTGGCCTGTGAGGTAACTGTGGACCTGCTCTATTTTTTGAAAGCTTTTAGCACAGTCCAGAGTCCCACATGAATGTAAAGGAAGCCAGGGTGGTACAGGAAAGTCTCTTCCAGAGAAAGATCAGTGATTTCAAGATCATGAATCCTACAAAATTATACATCATTACTGAACTACTGAATCACAGATCTTACAAAATGATTTAATCTAAAGGGCACTACTCAGCTGGCTTAAGAGAGATAAAGTAATTGGAATAAATAACTAGATCAACACCTCCTGAGAAAGAAACCCTCTTATCGCATAAACTTTAAGCATATGTGGCATCAGCAGAACACTATCCTAAGTAGAAAACATCTATCCAGGACCATATAGTCAGTGAAAAGAGCAAAAATTAACAGAATAAGGCTGGGAATTCAAAGAGGACTGATTAAAGGAGTCAGGTAACCAGCTCCAATTTACTTAATCCCAGCCTAAATTATTGAAAACAAATCATCTAAGCAGGTCTAACCCACACCCACTTACTTATTGCTTACAGAAAGTACAGCTGACATGCAATGTTGTCACTCAAAGCGCATCATTCCCCACAGGGCTGGAGGCAGGAAGGAGGAGTCACTCCAGGGAGAAGAATTCTGAAGAACCCTTATAAAGTTTTGTTTGAAATGGCTCCGTAAATTTACTGGGTAAGATGCAATTTGCAGACTCTGAGGCTCAGAAAGGTTCACATTGGAACAAATCAAATTCTTCCCATGATGGAATGCCACTGCAATCCATAGACCAGGGTTTGCCTAATAGCAGCATCATGCCTATTTGGTGGGACCAAAGTAAGACTAGACCTCATCTGCCCTGTAGATTTTACTTAAACTCATCTCTGAATTTGATACTATGCCTCTACAGACAGCAGATATCTATAAATATTTCACAACTATAGTGTTACAAAAATAACCAATGTAAAATGTGTTCTCACCTAAGGATATACAATGGGGGGCTGTGGGGAGAGGGAAACTACACTGTTCATAAATACACATTTATTTGTTTCTTTAGAAATGCATAATTACAGCATTTGATAGCATATTTTTCCTTAGAAAAGTAGTTAAGCAACAATACAAACAAAATTGTTAGTCTTTTGCAAATACAATTTTTCATTACACTGAACAGAAATCACCAGCAAAAGGCTAATACTTGCAGTATGGTTTTTTTCTTTTTTTCAACATTTTCTTTTTTTGTTATAAACACCTTAGCAAATAAAAAAGCCATTTAAACAATGAAAAATATTTGAGCTCTTGATTTTCTATATGTGATAAAGCATGTACTGCAAAGCAGCAATGTGTTTGATAAGAGAGCTATGGACATTCAGTGGTATGATTCACAGAAGAAATGATGGGATAAAACATTAATTTGGTTTTAATGTTTTGATTGATTAGGTGTATTTTTTTCTCATGGAGGAAATATTTTTTCTTAAATACCTAAGGGATGAACCTGTATATTTAGAGGGCCAACTCCTCAGCTGGTGTAAAATGATATAGTTCCACTGAATTCAGAGTTACACTGATTTACACCAGGTGAGGATCCAGCCATGTGTGTAAAAACAAACAGACCAACAGAACTGTGATATTTACAGGAGATGTAAATGAAAATGTCTGTTAGTCTGATGGTCACATCCTTTCTCCTGTTGTTGTATGCGGGCGGAAACCCTTAGCTTCTGACTGTGGTCACTGGCATAGGGATCTATGAAGCTTTCACAATTCCTGCTTTACTGGATCTGGATTGCTCCGTGTTCTATCTGCATTTCTGGCTGGATAGTTGATTGAAGGGAATCTGTGCTCTACGGAAAGAAACACAAAAAAAATGAATTCATATTTTACTTCATATTAACTTTTTAACGCAAGTGCATTAAAGAAGATGCTAAAAGCAAGTTACTCAAGATCTTTAATCCCCACCCCACCACTGACTTGCTGCATGGCCTTCTATTCCAGTTGCTTCACTGTCTCACCCTTCCCACCGGGGAGAAAGGGATAATGTCACTTACCTGGCTCACAGGAGTATAGGGAAAACTGCTGAATACATGTTTGTATAGAATTTTGAAAAACATAAAGCTAATAAAAATGCAAAGTGTTATTAAAACACTATATCTTTTTTGATGCTAAATATTTTATCATCTTCCTTTTGGCCACGTGTAAATCTCAGTTAATTACCAGATCTTCTTAATGTGTCCAAAATTAAAGGAGTTTATTTTTCCAAAGATGGGCAGAGAATATAGGAGAATGATTGGTGCCAACCCAAGTTGTCTCACACACACACATGTAAATTTTAAGCGGTACACCACCCCTTACTCTCCCTCCAATATGGCTGCAGTTACACTGACATAAAGGTGCTTTATGCTCATGTGGGAAAGGGAATATACTATACTGTTACAAGGCACCTTTATACTGGTATAACTCCATTCACACTAAAGGTTGTATCAGTATAACTACGTCAGTAAAAAAAAAAATAAAAATCAAAACTCTACCCAAAATAGTTACACCAACCCAAAACTTGTGTGTGGATCTGGCCTACGCTAGAATTGAAATGGGATTTTATATACATTACAGTGCAGTAGCATTCCACCTTTACCGTGTACAATGGGCCCTTTTGTACACTCCTCCTGGGATTTTCAGACAACACAAGACAGACACATTTAAGTGCAATTCACACCTAATAAACAAGGTCAAACGAAGAATAAAAGTACTGTAAATAATCTTGGTGTTTTCTGGGAAATTAACCTTCTCCCTCTAAAAGGAGGCCAAAAATTCTCAATTCCTACAGAGAGGAAATAGACCAGTATTATAGACCAAACCCCCATGCAACTGATTTACTCCTAAAAAGAAAAAAAAACGTTTGCATTAAGAATACAAGTTATTCACATATTGGTCCAGTCAAGTGAGGCCTCCAAGTGAGTAGCTAACGTGGAGAGCCTCAGGGGTTTGTGAAAGAGATTCTGCATGAAGCAAAGCGCACCTAAATCATCATATAAGTTGTACCTTTGAGCTAACTGATGCTCTGGGAAAGAGGATGGGGTCAAGAGCAACAGAGGAGCAACACTGCCATTACAAGAAAAGATACTTTTTGACACCCTATTTACTGCCCTCTCTCTCCTAATAAGGAAAAACTAGCATCAACACTTGGGATAGGGCTTCAAGAAACCAGGAGTGAAACACAGCTGATGGTTTTCCTACCCAAATGCTTTGCTGGACTATAGTGGCTTATTCAAATGAAAATACTGTGAGGTTCAACTTGTCAAAGCTTTCTTCTTTGGTTTCACTGTGAAATTAATTCTTACACGCTCTTGCGTGTTCTGTTGCCAGTAATTATATGTAGCTACAATTTTTTTTCCTGTGGAATTCTACGAATCATTTGATTGCTTATTTACCTGTCCTATATAACAGTGTCATTCAGGGGAATAATGCTAGCAGCTTGTCAACAGTTAAGCTTTAAAGTGATGACCTAAACACCTGGAAAAAAATCTATAACACAAGCATTGACTATATATCCAGGATTCAGGCTATCAGGCCGGGAGTGCGAGACTGTTTGAAGGGCTTGCAAGTGAGCTTGCATTGTGTGGGTTTTCCTCCATGTTAACCAAAATTTGGCCCCCAATCAGGAGATTTCAGTGAAAAAAATAATATGTGATATTGCCACATTTTGTTCTTGCAAATCAATATGCCAAGAATCATTAGAGTTTCTATAAGTAAATAATGTAATCAGACATGAAAGAATGCAAACTACTTCAAACTAACTTGAAGGTTAGCCAGATCTCAACCCAACCTTTGGACAAGCAGTTGCAATTTTGTGCCTGCAATGAACCACTGACATACTAGTAGTTAGATGTCAAAGTACCTGATTTGTGAGCACGCACCGGTCAGACTTCTAGTTATTAATACTTGTTCTTTTAAATTAACTTGCAAGTACAAAACTGTGCTTGAATAAACTG